>ML416570.1:32519-75345 GCA_005239525.1 Nicotiana knightiana | reverse complement strand
ACAATTACATATTATAAATACAACTATAATAAACTAATCTAATTAATGAAATCAAGACTTTAAAAAGAATTTCGAAAATCGACCCAAAAGGTCAACATGGGCCCACGTCTCGGAATCATGTAAAACTCACAAAATACGAACACCCATTCAACCACGAGTTAATTCGTACCAAAATTACTCAAATCTGATATCAACATCCCAATCAAGACCCAAAATTTGGTTGAAGAACCTTCCCACTTTTTCCCAAATTTCACAACTCAAATCTTAAATTAGAAGGTGAAATTAATGATAGATTAGTGGTATATAATCAAAAACGAGTTAAGAATCATTACCCAATCGATGCCTCTAAAAATCCCTCAAAATCTCGTCCAAATCCTAGCTCCCTTTCTCATGTTTTGGTAAAACTCTCATTTTTGAAATATAAAATGTTGTCCAGGTGAATCCACCTTCGCGAAAGCGGCCCCATTCTCGCGTTCGCGTTGAACAAATAACTACTGACCAAAATTCCTCCTTCGGGAATGCGAGTATCCTCAGGCAAACGCGGATCATCCATTGCCTGGTCCTTTGCGAACGCGGGACACTCATTGTGAACGTGTATGTTAAATGCCTGATGACCCCCCACGGACCAGCTTCTCTACACGAATGCGAGGTCCCTATCGCGAGTGCATAGGCTTAATACCTCAGAGCTTCGCGAAAAGGGGACATACATCGCAAACATGAAGGACAAATTCCAGCAGCACTCAAACTTCCTCTACGCGAACACGGGAGAACATTCACGAACGCGTAGAAGGAAACCAGACTCCAGCAAAATCTGATGCTTCAGCTATAACACTAAGTCCAATTCTAGTCCTTAACCATCCGGAATCTACCTGAGACCACCGAGACCTCAACCAAACGTACCAACAAATCCTAAAATATCATAAGAACTTAATCGAGCCTTCAAATCACATCAAACGATGCTAAAACACGAATCACACTCTAATTCAAACTTAATGAACTTCGAAACTTCAAACTTCTACAATTGAGGCCGAAACCTTTCAAATCATGTCTGATTGACCTCAAATTTTGCACATGAGTCATAATTGACATTACTGACCTACTCCAACTTATGGAATTGGAATCCGACCCCGATATCAAAAAGTCCACTTCCGGTATAACTTCCCGAAAAATCCAACTTTCGCCATTTCGACCTAATTCAGCTACACACCCCCAATTCACAATCTGGGCACGCTCCTAAGTCCAAAATCACCCAACGGAACTGACAAAACTCCATTCCGGAGTCGTCTTCACACATTTCTAACTACAGTCAAAATCCTATAACTTAAGCTTCCATTTTAGGGATTAAGTGTTCCAAATCACTTCGAAACCAAAAACAAAACCTCCCGACAAGTCACATAAGCAAAAAAAGATACGAAGAAAGCAGTAAATAGGGGATCGGGGTTAATACTCTCAAAACGACCGGCCGGGTTGTTACATCCTCCCCCTATTAAAACAATTTTCCGTCCTCGAACGAGCATAGAGACATACCTAAAGTGGTGAAAAGATGAGGATAACGAATGCGCATAACATGCTCAGTCTCCCAAGTCGCCTCTTTGACCGACGGATCCCTCCATTGAATCTTCTCGGAAGCGATGTTCTTTGACCTCAGTTTTCGAACCTGCCTGTCCAAAATAGCCACATGCTCCTCAACATAAGATAAATCCTTGTCCAACTGGATTGAGCTGAAATCCAACAAATGGGATGGATTTCCGTGATACTTCCAGAGCATAGAAACATGAAATACCATATGGACTCCTACTAGGATGGGAGGCACGACAAGCTCATAAGAAACCTCCCCAACACATCGCAACACCTCAAATGGGCCAATAAACCTTGGGCGCAGTTTGCCCTTCTTTCCGAACCTCATGACACCCTTCATGGGTGACACAGCAGTTGGACCCGCTCCCAACCATAAATGCAACATCACAAACGTTCTGATCCGCATAACTTTTTTGTTTGGACAAGGCTGTGTGAAGTCCATCCTAAGTCACCTTAACCTTCTCTAGAGTATCCTGAACCAAGTTTGTACCCAACAGCCTAGCCTGACTCAGCTCGAACCAACCCAGTAGAGACCGACACCGCCTACCATACAGAGCATCATATGTGCCATCTGAATGCTTGACTGATAACTGTTATTGTAGGAAAACTCTGCAAGTGACAAGAACTGATCCCAAGGACCTCCAAACTCCATCACACACGTACGGTGCATATCCTCCAGTATCTAAATAGTGCTTCGGACTATCCGTCCATCTGAGGGTGAAATGATGTGCTCAACTCAACCTGAGTTCCTAACTCATGTTGTACGGCCCTCCAGAACTGCGTTGTGAAATGTGTACCTCAGTTAGAGATGATAGATACCGACACGCCATGAAGCTGACAATCTCGCAGATATAAACTCGAACCAGCTGCTCGGAAGAATAGGTAGTCATCATAGGAATGAAATAAGCTGACTTGATCAGCCCATCCACAATCACCCAAACTACATCAAACTTTCGTTGAATATGTGGAAGCCCAACAACGAAATCCATAGTGATCCTCTCCCATTTCCACTCCGGAATATCTAACTTCTGAAGCAATCCACCCGGCCGCTGATGTTCATACTTCACCTGCTAGCAATTTAAATACCGAGCTACATACTCCACAATTTCCTTCTTCATTCTCTTCCATCAATAATGCTGCCTCAGGTCCTGATACATCTTCGCGGCACCTGGATGAATGGAGCACCACGAACTGTGAGCCTCCTGGAGAATCAACTCACGCAAACCATCTACATTGGGCACGCATAGCCTGCCCTGCATCCTCAAAGCACCATCATCTCCAATAGTGACCTCCTTAGGATGATCGTGTTGAACCGTGTACCTAAGGACAAGCAGATGGGGGTCATCATACTGACACTCCCTGATACGAACATAAAGAGAAGACCGAGAGACCACATAAGCCAACACTCGACTTGGCTCAAAAATATCCAATCTAACAAACTGGTTGGTTAAGTCCTGAACATCCAATGCCAATGGCTTCTCTACTATTGGTAGATATGCTTAGCTCCCGAAAATCTCCGCCCGGCAACTCAAGGCATCGGCCACCATATTGGCCTTCCTGGGATGGTACAAAATAATGATATCATAATCCTTAAGCAGCTCGAATCACCTCTGCTGACGCAAGTAATATCCTTCTATTTGAACAGATGCTGTAAACTCCGGTGATCGGTGTAGATCTCACAAAGTACACCGTACAAATAGTGCCATCAAATCTTTAAGGCATGAACAATAGCTGTTAACTCATCATGGATGGGATAGTTCTTTTCATGCACCTTCAGCTGTCTGGACGCATAGGCAATCACCCTACCATCCTGCATCAACATCGTACCAAGTCCAATCCGCAACGCATCATAATTACAGTATAAGACCGCGAACCTATAGGCAATACAAATATTGGGGTTGTAGTTAAAGCTGTCTTGAGCTTCTGAAAGCTCTCCTCACACTCATTTGTCCACCTGAATGGAGCACCCTTCTAGGTCAGCCTCGTCATAGGTGCCGCAATAGATGAGAAATCCTCTACAAATCGACGGTAATACCCTGCCAAACCAAGAATACTCTGGATTTCTGTAGCTGAGGATGGTCTAGGACAACTCTGCACTGCTTCAACCTTCTTCGGATCTACCTTGATCATCACTCGACACTACATGACCCAAAAATGCCACCGAGTCTATCCAAAACTCACACTTTGAAAATTTTGCATATAACTTCTTTTCTCTCAAGGTCTGAAGCATAGTCCTCAAGTGCTGCTCATGATCCTCCTGAGTCCAGTAGTACACCAGAATGTTGTCAATAAACATAATGATGAAATATTCAAGATAGGGTCGGAACACACTATGAATTAAGTGTATGAATGTTGTTGGGGCATTGGTCAGCCTAAATGACATCACTAGGAACTCGTAGTGACGATAGCGAGTCCTAAAAGTAGTCTTCGGGATATCAGGCTTCCGAATCTTCAACTGATGATAGCCTAAACGCAAGTCAATCTTGGAAAACACCCTGTAACTGATCAAATAAGTCATTAATACGAGGCAATGGATTCCTGTTCTTCACTGTAACTTTGTTCAACTGGCGATAATTAATGCACATACACATAGAACCATCCTTCTTCTTACAAACAAGGCTGGAGCACCCCAAGGTGACACACTGGGCCGAATGAAACCCTTATCAAGCAACTCTTGTAACTTCCCCTTCAACTCTTTCAACTCAGGAGGAGCCATATGATATGGAGGAATAGATATGGGCTAAGTGCCCGACAATAAATCAATAAACGAAGTCAATATCCGTGTCGGGCGGCATGCCCGGAAGATCACCTGGAAATACATCTGGATAATCCCTCACTACCGGAACTGACTCAACTGTAGGGGTATCAATACTGACATCTCTCACATAAGCTAGATATGTGTCACACCCCTTCTCAACCATTCGTTGAGCCTTGGTAAGGTATCTCTCCACTCTAACCATGGTAATCCTTGCATAGCCGGCGTCATAATGTTGGCGTGAACATCAAAAATAGCATAATGGGGAGACAAGCAGTCCATGCCCAAAATAATATCAAAATCTACCATACTGAGCAATAATAAGTTGGTTGTGATCTCAAAACCACTAAGAACAACCAAACACGACCGATACACACGGTCTACAACAATAGAATCTCCCACAGTTGTAGATACATAAACAGGAGAACCCAAAGAATCACGAGATACACCCAAGTACGAGGAAAATTAAGATGACACATAGGAATAAGTGGAGCCTGGATCAAATAAAATCGACGCATCTCTATGACAGACCGGGAAAATACCTGTAATGACAAAGTCCAAAGCAACTACCTCTATACGAGCAAGAAGAGCATAATATCTTGCCTGGCCTCCCCCTCTAGGGCGACCTCTACTTGCCCGACCTCCATCTCGAGCTGGCTGAGCAGCTGGAGTGGTAACTGGTGTTGTAATCATAACCTGAGGACCTGGTGGAGCATGTGATACCAGAGAAATCTGTGGAGGTGCACCCCTCCTAAGTCTGGGGAAATCCCTCACCATATGGCGAGTAACGCCATGCTCAAAACAAGCTTTCAGAGGGCGTGGCTGCTATGGCTGGCTCGGGCCAGGTCTCCTGGACTGAACGCTGAAAGCACCCCGTGTAGGAGGTGCACTAGATGCTGGTGGTGCATAATAAGGCTCATGTGGCCTAGAAGGGTCCGGAATACCACTGGCGGCTGGAAGTGTTAAATGAATGGGGCGACTCATATAGCCCCTACCATGACAAACTGCAACTGGGGCACCCGTACCACTATAAGTGCCTGACTCTCGAGACCTCTTGGCCTCCCTCTCCTCTCTCTCCCGAGCAAGCATACCCTCTAATATCCTATACTGGTATGTAATATCCATCTCCAATTCTTGAGCTATTCTAAGCTTGATACTAGGGTTGAGCCCCTGGATAAATTGATAGACCCTCTCTTGAATTGTGGCAACCAAGGCTGGTGCATGTCTAGCAAAATTACTGAAACGAACTGCATACTCTGACACAGTCATAGAACCCTAGCGTAATTGCTCAAACTCTGTACACCATGCGTCTTTGAAACTCTTGGGAACATACTCACTCAAGAATATATCCGAGAACTAAGTCCATATAAGTGAAGCTGCCTCAGCCGGACTACCCAACTCATAAGCACTCCACCACTGATAGGCTGCTCCTCTAAGCTGGAATGTAGTAAAAGAAACCCCACTTGACTCCGCTACACCCATATTACAGAGGATACGATGACACTTCTCAAGAAAACCTTGGGCATCCTATGACGCCAAGCAACAGAAGGTAGGAGGGTGGTACTTCTTGTACCTCTCAAGCCTGAGCTGCTCCGCCTCAGAAACTGCTGCCCAAACCTTAGGTTGAAATGGAGATACTGGCTGCATCGGTATGATCTCTGAAACCTGGTCGACCTGAACCCGTTACTCTGGGGTACGAGCGGCGAGATAAGGTGCTCCGCCCCGACCTGAGATGTGGTAGAAGCAAGAGGAACCAATCCAGCCTAAGCCAAGCTGTTGAACATGCTCAGAAACTGGGCTAGAGTCTCCTCGAGGGCTAGTGCAGAAACATGTGCCTTAGGTGCCTGCCCTCCAGATAGAGCTACTGGGAACTCCTCGCTAGCAGCTCGTGCAGGTGCTCAAGTGGCACCATGTGGACATCTTCGGCCTCTACCCCAGCCCTAGTCTCTCGTGGCTCTAGTAGGGGGCGCGGGTATCTGGTTATCAGATCCGCTTGTACGTGTTCTCACCACCTGTGAGAGAATAGAAGACAGAGGTTTAGAATTTCAAAGTCAACAATTTAGCACGATAAGTAATCAAAGAAGTGTAATTTTCCTAATAGTTTTATAGCCTCCCGAAGATAAGTCAAGTCTCTGTATCGATCCATGAGACTCTAACAAACCTGCTTGTAAATCACGACACCTATGAACCTCAAGCTTTGATACCAACTTGTCATTGCCCATTTCTCCCTCTGTACGACGTCGTGATTCCACCTAGTCGCTACAACTAGATAACCTAACAATTGCAAAAAAATGGAAATAAAAGCAGTAATTAATAATTAAACTTTAACAGATAACTATATACTGATAGAATATCGCTCGGCATGTACAAAAAAACCAAACACTCGAGTATAATAACATTTCCCAAAACCCGATAGTCATAAGTCACATGATCTAAGAATTTATCTAAGTGTTTTCTATACATTGGTGTCTAAAAGAAATATAAGAGGTAAACAACATAAAGGATAGAGGAGAACTCTGAGATCTGCGGACGCGGGCAGATAAACCTTGAAGTCTCCGGAGCAGCAGAAAGTACGCAACTAATAGCAGGGATGGTAGGAGGTACTTGGATCTGCACACAAAAGATGTGCAGAAGAGTAGAATGAGCACACCACAACGGTACCCAGTAAGTGCCAAGCGTAACCCCGGTAGAGTAGTGACGAGGTCAGGTCTAGGCCCTACTAGGATATAATAAATAAGACAAAAGATATAATAATGTGAAACGACTGAGAATCTAAGAAGGAGAATTCTAGAGAAACAACAAAACACATAGTGATAAGGTGTGGTGGCCTAAAGAAATGAGATCAAACCCGAGCAGAAGAAATCCATATTTCTGGTGTGAGTGTCATAATGATCATGACGATAAAACAACAAATTGTAGATTATTACAAGGTAAAGTAGAACATTTGTTAAAGTAGGGTTATTTAACTGACTTGTTTAGTAATAAAGGTGAGCAATCTTATATGAAGAATAGACAAGAGCCTCCAAAACCTTCGTCTCCAAAAAGAACAGTTAACGTGATAAGCATGGGAGAAGGAGTTAATGGTGTGACATATACATCTACAAAAAAGACGTCAAAAGTCATAGTTACCCATGGAAAGCAAATTCACCAAGTTTTGGAGGAAGACAGTATAACGTTTGGTGATGCAGATACAGATGTAGACGACTTGATAATCCCTCATAATGATGCGCTGGTAATATCTTTACTTGTACATGACACTAATGTTAATTGAGTTTTGATTGATCCAGGTAGCTCCATAAATGTAATTCTTCTAAGAGTGGTAAATGAAATGTAAGCTGACGACAAGATGGTGCTGAAAGCGCGTACCTTATCTGGGTTTGATTATTCAACCGTTATCACAAAAAAGGGAATAGTGCTTACCACATTTGCAGAAGGAATTATCAAGGATACGAAATTCCAGGTAATATATACAGACACAGCTTATAATATGATTCTTGGAAGGCCACGGATTCACGATATGGATGTTGTACCTTCTACATTACATCAAGTGATTAAGTTTCCCTCACAATGGGGGGTTCGACAAATCTGTGGAGATCAGAAGGCTTCTAAAAGCATCAATTCAGTAGTGGATTCAAGCACATCAAACAGTGATATAAATTAGCAACTACAGAATTCAGTTGAGGATATAATAACACAAACCTCAGCTGAAAATGGTTCAGGACAGACGAATTTAGATTCAAGACCTGATGTCATTCAAGAGCTAGAAGAGAATGAAAACATCAAAATAACAACTGAAGAGCTCGAGGCTATCACACTATTCAAGCAATGGCCAGACAAAAAAGTTCATATTGGAGCGAAATTAAGCCCAGAAATGAAAGGTAAATTAATCAAATTTTTAGAAGCTAACACAGATTGCTTTGCTTGGACGCATTTAGACATGACAGGTATACCACCAGAAGTGATAAAAAACAAACTGAATGAAGATCCATTATACCCACTAGTCAAGCAAAAGAAAAGGAATCAATGATCCTTCAAAAACCAAGTAATTGAGGATGATGTACAAAAACTTCTAAAAATCGGATCAATACAGAAGGTAAAGTAGCCAAACTGGTTAGCTAATACGGTGGTACTTCCAAAAAAGAATAGAAAATGACGGGTTTGTGTAGATTATATTGATTTAAATAAAGCTTTACCAAAAGATTCATTTCCCTTACCGCATATAGATCAATTAATTGACTCTACCGCAAGTCATGAGTTGTTGAGTTTTAGACACATATTCAGGCTACAATCAAATAAAAATGGATCCCCTATATGAAGAAAAAACCTCCTTTATTACAGAAATGGGGACTTATTGTTACAAAGTTATGCCCTTTGGTTTAAAAAATATTAGGGTCACGTATCAAAGATTGGTGACTAAAATATTTCAAGAACACCCGGGAAAAACTAGGGAAGTCTACATCGATAATATGTTAGTCAAATAAACACAAGCAAGGGATCATTTTCAACACCTTTCAAGCACCTTCGAAATTTTTCGCAAATATAATATGAAGTAAAATCCAGAAAAATGTGCTTTTGGCGTGGCTTCAGGTAAGTTTTTAGGTTTTCTTGTTTCTAACAGAGGTATTGAAATGAATTCTGCACAGATCAAAGCCATTGAGGAGATACCTGACATATTCACGAGAAAAAAAGAGGTGCAGAGGTTAACATGAAGGATAACAGCTTTGGGAAGATTTATTTCCAAATCTTCGGAGAAACATTTTAAATTTTTTTTCAGTGTTGAAAAAGCAAAACCAATTTTAGTGGACTCACGAATTCCAACAAGCTCTCAAAAATCTAAAAGCATATTTGTCAAATCCACCCCTACTGGCTAAACCAAAGGACGGAGAAAAGGTACTCATTTATCTCTTCGTGTCAGAAATGACGGTAAGTACGGTACTTGTACGAGAAGATAGAGGTAAACAATCTTCAATTTATTATGTTAGAAAATCTTTGTTGGATGCTGAAACGCAATATCCTCACTTAGAAAAATTTGCTTTAGCATTAATTATGGCATCTAGAAAGTTGAGACCTTATTTTCAATGTCATCATATCTCTGTAGTAACTGTTTTTCCTCTAAGAAATATATTGCATAAGGAAGAACTGGCAGGTAGGTTAGCTAAATAGGCTATAGAACTCAGTGAATATGATATCATGTATCAGCCTAGAACTGAAATAAAACCACAAATTTTAGCAGATTTTGTGGCAGATTTGAACACAAGTATAGTTCCTGAAGTATAAAAGGAACTACAGGTATTCACAAGATCTAATCCGGATACTTGGATCCTATTTACGGATGGTTCCTCAAATATTAAAGGAGCAGGTTTAGGTGTTGTTCGAATCCCACTGCACCTTCAGGGAAAATCATAAGACAAGCAATAAAATGATATTCCATTACTAACAATGAAGCAGAGTGTGAGGCTGTGATTGCAGGTCTGGAACTGGCACGAGAACTAGATATATAGCATATTGTAATCAAAAGTGATTCGCAGCTGGTAGTTAACCAGATGTAGGAGACTTACATAGCTAGAGTGGCACGAATGCAATAATATTTGGAAAAGGCACGGGAATTGATCAGACAGTTTCAATCATGGAAAATCGTGAAAATACCCAGTGAGGAAAATGCGGAAGCAAAATGTACTAGCTAATATTGCGTCTGTTGCAAAAGTAAGAATGCAGCAAAATGCTATCACAATACATTTGTTTCATTCAGCACTCGACCAAGATAAAAATAAGGTAAATTTCAATAATTTGACTTGGGATTGGAGAAACAAATTTGTTAACTTTTTACAGTACGGAATCCTACCTGAAGACAAGAAAACGTGTCATTTAATTCGTTGAAAAGCTGCCCGTTACTGTTTGAGTCATGGGAATATATATCGAAAGATATTTAGAGGACCTTTAGCATGATGTCTTGGACCTTCTCAAACAGAATATGTGATGAGAGAAGTACATGAGGGACATTGTGGAAATCACGCTGGAGGAAGATCCTTGGTCAAGACTCCAATAAGAGCAGGATAGTATTGGCCAAAAATGAAAGAAGATGCATAAAGTTTTGTGGTCAAATGTGACAAATGCCAACGATATGGCAATAATATGCATCGCCCAGGAAAGCTGTTACATTCGGTTATTTCACCATGGACTTTTTTGAAGTGGGGGATGGATATTCTCACGACCCAAAATCAATAAGGTCGTGATGGCTCCGGACACCACTGTCAGGCAAGCCAATCATTAAATGGTTAAGTTAAATTTCCTATTTTAGCATTCTGAAATCATTACCTTTCACTTAACACGCAATATCTAAATAAAATTCATTACGTAGAAATAACAGTCCAATATTCCATTTTGATAAAATACATCCCAAACACATCCCAGAACCCGGTGACACAAGTACATGAGAAATTTCTAAGAATTATACAAATTCTACAAAACTTGTCCGAAATACAAATTGGACAAGGAATAAAAATAAGAATACAATACATAGAGGAAAACTCTACTGACTACGGGTCATCTCCGAATGATGCAGCTCGTCTAAGTCTCCAAGTCAGCCATATTGCTATGAAGGTACCTGTGCAACAAAATGCACAGCAAGTGTAGCATGAGTAAGAAAATAACGTGTACTCAGTAAGTATCCCGCCTAACCTCGAAGATGTAGTGACGAGAGGTCAACTTGATACTCACTAAGGTCCAACAAAATAATTTAACATGATATGATATCAGTAATAGGCATACGAGGATGATAAAAACAGTTAGCATTAAAGATAACTGTAATTCAAAAAAATACTGGAAGTAAATAAATAATTACTACTTCATTTTCCCCCAAATATCTTGTCATTTCAAAATCCATGAAATCATTAACAATTTAACATGCGCATACTGGATAAGGACAACCGTCCTGAGCCATCATAATAATCATATATGTTCACTGCCGAGGGTCGAACGACCCGAACCATAATTTCATCTTTCAATCTCGTTGTGGCGTACGACCCACTCCCATGAGAGTGGGAGAAATAACACTCCGCTCGCGGAATGTAAATTGCGAAGCGGTCACATGAAGTTATGCACAATCAAACAGTCCACCCCGACTACATCGGGAAAGCAAATACTCAAGTAAATGACAAATTTCTCTTTTAAAGGTCACAAAAATAGTATTTAAATCTTTTCCAGAAATCCATTTTCTTTTTACCAAGTTCAATAAGCTTTAAACACTTTATTTTCATCAATAAGATTACAAATACGGCAATTAAAACATGCTTTTGGGTCCTAGACTACCCGGACATAAACATAATAATAGCTACGCACAGACCCTCGTCACTTCGTGCGTACGTAGCCCCCACAAATAGTAGAACATACTTAATTAGCTCACCTAGGAGACAATTCCCCCTCACAAGGTTAGAAAAGAGACTTCCCCTGCTCCAAAATTCCATAACCGGCTTCCAAGCCCTTCCGATGACTCAAATCATTGCACAACGCTCCGAAACTAGCCAAATAACGACAAACTAGTGAAAATATACTCTAATACTTGTTAACAATTCAAATTATATAAATTCCCAACTCCAGTCGAAAAGTTGACCAACTTTTTCTCGGGCCCACGTGCCCGGATTACGAAATATTTTGAAGATAATGATTACCCATGACTTTACTAGCTCAAATATATAATTTACTCTTAACTTCATGCTCAATTTCGTGGTCAAAATCCAAAATACCAATCTCTAGGTCTTCTACCGAAAACCCACAATTTCAACTAATTTCCATGTTCTAATCCATATATACACATGTATTTAACTCAAAATCGTGAAGAAAACACTTACTACATTTCATATGGTGAAAATCTCTTCATTCCGAGCTCCATAGCTCCAAATATCTTAAAAATGGTCGAAAACCTCGATATATAACTTCTTCCCAGGTATTTACTCATCGCGATCGCGTAAAATACTTCACGATCGCGAAGTACAAAAATTTCCAGCCCAAAATTTGCTCTTCGCGAATGCCCAGATCTTCCGGATAGCCTCTAGTAGAATGGTCATAACCTTTTGCACAAACCTCCAAATGATAAATGGTTTAATGTTATGAAAACTAGACTCCAATATCTACAACTTTTGTTGGACATATCCCAATTCTTTATAAATTTCTAGATATAAGCTGCCAAAGTCAGCCCAGTGCAACACAAATTTCTTCTTTATCTGCCCGGACACCCTGTAGTGTAACAGCCATATCTCTTTGTACACAAATCCAAATGCTAAATAGTTTATTTTTATAGAAAATAGACACAAACTTGTACAACGTTCATTTTTATACCATCTAAAAATTCCTTATAAATTGTGAGATATGAGCCTCCGAATTTGAGTCAGTGCAGCAGAATATTTCCTCTACGCGATCGCGAAAGGCTTTCTGCGATCGCGATTCACTGGCCCATTTCTCTCATTTTACTCATCGCGATCGCGACCAATTCCCCGCGATCGCGTAGCACACTACTCTAGCCAAAAACCAGCAGTTATAAATGACCTAGGAATGGTCCGAAACTCAACCGAGCCCCTCGGGACCCCGTCCGAACGTGCCAACAAGTCTGAAAACGTATCACGGACTTAGTCGAGGCCTCAAATCACATCAAACAACGTCAAATCATGAATCGCACCCCAAATTCAAGCTTTATAAACTTTAAATTTTCAAACTTCTACATCCGATACCGAAACCTATCAAATTACGTCTGATTGACCCCAAAATTTGCACACAAGTCATATTCGACATCCGATATCAAAATTTCCACTTCCGGTCGGATTTATCAAAAACCTTCAAATTTCTATTTTAGCCAAATGACTTTAAAATGACCTACGGACATCCGAATTCACTTCCGATCGTGCTCCCAACTTCAGAATCACCATACGAAGCCATTCTCAGGCTCGGATTCCCAAACGGACATCAATCTCACTGAAATGCCTTCCAACCCAAATTTATGAAATTCTTCTAAAATGCTATCTTCCATAATATATGCCGAAATGCTCTCGGGTTATCTGACTCCCGATCCGAACATACGACCAAGTCCGAAATCATCATACGAACCTACTGAAACCTTCAAATCCTGATTCGGAGGCTGTTTACTCAAAATTCCAATCTTAGTTGATTATTCCAACTTAAGGCTTCCGAAATGGGAATTTTCTTTCCAAACCCACCCGAACTTCCCGAATTTCAATTCCGACCATGCGTACAAGTCATAATACCTTAAATGAAGCTGCTCATGGCCCCAAACCACTGAACAACACGCTAGAGCTCAAAATGACCAGTCGGGTCGTTACATTCTCCCCCACTTAAATAGATGTTCATCCTCGAACGTGCTAGGAACTGCCCTGGAGTTATCTGAAATCACTGTTAACACCTCGAGAACCTGCCCGTGCCACCACAAACCAGTTGAGCACATTAGCTTGATTAAATCTGAAGATATTCTCTTTTATCCATATAATAAGCTCTGAACCCATATCCAACACCTGAAATTTCTCTGCCGGCCTAGTTCCAATTTATAAACACCGTATCAACTACCACACGATATACCAGAACATGACTGCATACCTTTTCTGAATTAGTACCATGCACCGCATATTTCATCATCTAACGACAATGACACTCCCTGAACCTTAATAGCCAAAATTCCACGAATTTGATGCTCCTAATGCACCTTATTATATATATACATCCTGCCATAATGTTGGCGATACCACCACAACAGAGGAGATGCGTAGAAATTTCTAACCAATTGCAGAGTTAACCAAACATTGAATCCTTCCTCTTGACTAAGACCTTCATCTCATTACGAACCAATAAGGGTAACTTTCCTTTAATGTATTTCACATAATCTTATCGCACCGATCCCTGATGCAATAATCTCGTCTCACCCGATATAAACTGTTCAATCAACAAATCACTCCCAGACATGACCATCAGTCTCACATGATTCCACAATGCACCAATAGGCCACAACTCGAACATGATACATAAGGAAATGACTCAGGAAGGGATTACTCGACTCACACAACTAATATGAACTTTCCTCATAAAAAAGGGAGTAAAACACAAGAAAAATAATTATAGGAACCTCAACATCCCACTGATGCGGCGTGCAACGTGATTCGAATAACATACACATGGAGGCGTGCCATCCGATCCCATCATAAAATTCATATAAGGAGATACACACCAAGCTGGATTGCTCATTATTAAAAATTACTAAATATCGGTCACAAGCACGCTAAGTGTATAATACCATCTTGAGGAGACTGATAGAGCCATATGCTACAAAACTTAAGCACAACTGAGGTGCGATATATATATATATATATATATATATATATATATATATATATATATATATATATATATATACTCTGAATCTCAAGAGCTCTCCTGCTCACATAACATCATTACTACGAAGAAACTCAGCACATAGAAAATTTATCAAGCCATTTCACAACTCCCAAGTCGATTTGGCTCGCGCCGAACTAGGCTATATACACCCCTTTTCTCATAACACCCAAGAGCAATCGTCACAGCCGGGACAAACACCCCACAATCCACAACCAACTAAACTGAATGCCTTCCAAGCATAAATTCTCAAATAAGCAATGTTGCACTTCCTTATACTTGGTCTAAATCTTCAATCAATCATGTGACTACATGTCACACTTATATAATCTTCCCGCGGTCACACTCCTACGACCTCCAATACCAGGTAACAAGTTTGCACGCCCATACCACTGACCATGCTAACACTATAAAACCAATCAAGAACCCATAACCAGGATACAAAGCCTCTTTCACCAAACACCGATCTCAGGTGATACTAAAGACAACACCAATTTCCTTGCTCATCCGAGCTCATGGCATCCTTGTAAACACCAAACCGCAATCTCGATTCTTACTCCCAATTACATACTGTTTACCGCACCTAACATGCCAATATAAGATAGCACAAGAATTCCATCATAACTCCTGAACCACTTATAGGGTGAACACTTCATCACATAGAAACCTTCTACTTACCACAATTCTAGAGAATCATCACAATACACGAGTGAATTCTCACAATCACAATACATGCAAATCCTTAAGTAGTAGTCTATGCCACCATAATCCTTCCGAGATCTGCCTACACCTGACAGGCCGTAATACTTGAATGCTTCCAAGTAAATCCATTACAGCGGCTGACAAGCCCCACACACACCGACACAAACCACATGCATAACTTAATCACATTGAAGGAAATGAACACTGCCGTACATGTGCCATTTCAACCATGGCTAACCAATCTATCTTCTCCTAATCATCCCTAATTGCCTTAGAATAATAACAACCCCATTCGACACATAACAAACTCAACCCTCACGCATCCCGAGTGGCCTTGATTCACGAGACCATGTTGTCTCGATCCCGTAAACCGTCTCATACCCTCCTGATAACCTTTCTACAATTCGGAGTTTATTTCTCTCACTCCTCCAATACTATTCTGCACACTGAAAATAACATAGAACGCTCCAATTGTCACGCCCCGAACCTGGGGAGGCTTGGCTGGCACTCGGTGCCGCATTGGCCCGATCGAACCACTCTGTAATTCATTTATTTTCTTTGTGACTATCATGGGCCAAGATGGCCAGAACTCGTAATGTACAACTTGTAAGTGGGCAACACTGTATCAATAAACTATCATTCATAAAATATGAATACATATGGGCCGTTAAGGCCTCTGACATACTGTACAAACTGAACATTTGTCTACAAAGCCTATAAGATTTATTGACATCAAATGGGACAGGGTACCGTCCTACCCATAAGTCTGTAGTAAAACTCTGACACGATGACTCATAGACTTGGTTGCACACCGAATGAGGTGGAGTCTTACCGATCCTTCGCTGAATGCCAATCTCGTCTACTATGAGGACTCGTCAAACTGATTATCTATACCTGTAGGCATGAATGCAGTGTCCCCAACAAAAGGACGTCAGTACGAATAATGTACTGAGTATGTAAGGCAGAACTGAAACATAATAATAAGTCAACATTAATTAACGACACATATAATCAACCTGTAAGTCTGGATAGCTCTGTAAATCATGAAATATTTATAATGCCGTGCATATGCATAGAAATGTCATGTAATGTATAGGTCTGTACGTATATAACATCATTAAGCCTCTGAGGGCATCCTATCATATCATCTCGGCCACTGTGGCAAAATCATCATCGTATACTAGCTGATCAGGTGGTAGTGTGTATATAACACCATAATCTTTCCCATATCCCATATACATACAAATATACGCGTATATAACATCGTTCGAATATACATACATATATACGCGTATATAACGTCGCTTGAATCATATTTCAGCCACTGGGGGCAACATCATCATCATATACCAGCTGATCCGGTGGTGGTGCGTATATAATGCCGTAACCTTTTCCCATATCCCATATACATATATTTACGTATATACGCGTATATAAGCCATCTGGTCATGGGTCAATGTGCATGTATAAATGCATGAAATGCATATGAAATACGTTAATAAGATTTTCTCAGAATTTCATAAAAATCAATATGTCTTTCGGATGAACATTATCAAATACATATTTTTCTGGGACCATGAACATAAGATAATAATATATCATATGGGGAATCAAGAATATAGATACCCCTAATATTTCTATGAATAGAGTAATTTATGAAGACCGTGTGTTTGCTCGTTTCTTCTATATCGTACGGATCATGCCAAAAGAAAGAAGGGATAGCCTTAACATACCTGAGTAGAAACCAGCTAAACACTAGAGAAGGTTCAAAATCATTGTATGGCGAAAATTAAGCCAATGATTCCATTTAGCATATTGGACTTCCAATCCATAGAAGACAAGTGAATCTACAAGCCAGCTCATGTAAAAGTTTCTGAACTAGAAGCTCAAAGAAACGCATACAAAATTGTATATACTGTTTGAAAACTTGATAGCTTCAATATTGAGGTACTGTGTCCTTAGAGAAGAAATTATGCATTAATGCTCTTGCTCATTATGTGCTATAGTTTGACACAAGTTTGTTCCAAGATTCTACTCACAATGTTATCATTATTTTTAAGATCACATAGGAAATGAAGAAACAATACACGGATGACTACTTAGCCAGCATTTTCTCTAAATATGACACCTATTATATACACTAAAGAGTCATCTTAAGTTACAAGGGGGCTGCCACGTTTTGGGATGGGCAAACTTATCCCAAAATATTGAATTAATTAATTAGATAATTAGGTAGTGCCCCGTTACCCGATAATTAATCAATTACTCGCATAATTAAGAATTATTATCTCAAATTACTTAAAATTCTACTTATTTTTAATACATTTTATACACCTTAGTATAATATACTTTACTATCATGG
Source organism: Nicotiana knightiana (assembly GCA_005239525.1). NCBI lineage: Eukaryota > Viridiplantae > Streptophyta > Magnoliopsida > Solanales > Solanaceae > Nicotiana > Nicotiana knightiana. The sequence continues at coordinate 57,559 of ML416570.1, read as the reverse complement.
TCATGTGCTACCATATAAATTAACACATACACTATTATTTAAAATATCCATGTAAAAATACATATATTTTCACAATTTCTAATTTTCCTAATCTCATATAAAGAGCATAAATTTTCATGCACGTAATTCTTAAAATGATAAAAAGGTAACCTTCTTTTCTTGTGAGAAAATAATTTCTATCTTTACAATGAAGAAAATCTCATAAACTTTCTTATATTATGTGTATAACTTGCCATATTTGAAAATAGTAATAATGGTAACTATTCAAAGTTATACTTATAAGACTTTTACTAAAATACTCCACTTGAAAGAAAATACCACACTAACATAATATCTTACGGTATCAAGGTTGGTAAACTTACGGGGTAGGCATAGACATATTCTGTTGTAATATAAAAAGATTTAAAGTAATATTGCCCTTTTAATGGTCATAATATCTATTGTAAATCTACAATAGTTGCAAGGCTCATTTGTTATCTTTACTCATATTTTAATACTAGGATCATTGTATGCAACAGAAAGCTCAAAAATACTACAAATTTAAATCATGGTATTATACCAATTATGCCGAAAGTACACTAGAGAAAATATCAAAAGTTTCAAGAGTAACTTTAAAATATGAAACAAAAAGGGTGTTAGAACATGTGAAAGATTAGCAAAAATAATATTCTGTCACACCAATATTTTCAGTCATGTGATGACATTGTGTCTACAATGTTTGTTTGTGTTGTGTGTGCATACTATTCACATGATTCTTGATATGTAAATACAGAGAAAATCAAGCAGGCTAGAGACTGATATGATAAGAGTGCCACCATCAAAATTATATAATATTTTTATGGTCTTGCTATGGTTACTTATTGAAGATAAGTTAAAAAAAAGTTCCATTCAAAATAGGGGTGTAACACCAATCATTTTCTGTTTCTCAGAAATTACGCTGCACAAGCTCGATTCTTTATCATACTGCTGCCTGAAACCCTTAAACACCACATTCTTAGCCTTCGAATTCATTAGGACCTCTATCAAGAGTCACCCACTTTGATTGGCCCCGAATACAATCAGCTCCAAGGCTCTTCTAGCACATGCACACCTTCTTAATGAAGCATGCGACTGAGTCACTACCCTTACAACTTACCTATGCCTTAAGCATAAATTCTGAATCTCCCAAAACCTAACCCTGGTCCAATAGGATCAACTTTTGCACATATTTATCAAATTCCATGCTCAATACCATTTTATTCCTTAGCTGTAATAACTTGCCAATATGCCGACAATCCGCAACCCCCATGAGAAGATAATCCTGTAGACCAATTGCAGGCGGTGGGACTCCCCCACTTAGCCTGAAGCTACTTCTTGCACCACTCTAGACCCTGTTGAGATCCTTTCTTCTTTGTTAACATGATTCTGCTCAACCAATCCGTCCAATTCTTCCGAATTCCCATGTTAGCACTCCCTAAATACTCAAATTCTCTAGCATCATTCACACATTCTGCTTCCTACCAAATAGTCACTAGAATTCCTCACAGAGACTTGTCAACCACACAACCGCTAACCTACTCACAGAAGATAACCCACCTGTGGAAATCACCAACTGACACCTTCCAACGACGTCGTACTGCACACCCTCTACAATATCCCATCCTAAGCCTGCTCTCATTCACCAATTTTACGAGTCCGTCCGCTCCTCATGGACATTTACTAAATGCGCTACAACATCTTCAAATTCACCGCCATATTGCGTCCTTCTTCATTCCTAACAACTCCTCCCTGTTGTATCCAACCTTCCGCCAAAATAACCCACATTTAAACTTAAGCTCGTGGACCCAATCACCATCCACTAAAACTCTCAAACTTTCCCTCAAGATGGGCAGCTGTCTTACCACAGAACTCCTGTGCTATGCAGCCACTCTCCCACTTGTTAAACTCATTCCTTTAAACAACTACCTAACTTTCGTTCCTTACACCTGGCCTTTTAGGAAGGGAACCACCGCCTAGCACTTTTCACATATCTTCATTCATCGTATGCTGCCCAATTGCTGCCTAATTCAACATTATTCTCTGTAGTTCTTAATCCAGCAGTCCGCCACGACTTCAAACTCTCCGAGATCATCTATCCCTAGTTGCCTTCATTATCAACACTTATCCAGTACTGAACCACCGCGCCTCACGGTCTCTAACAGCCGCTTCTTCAATACTTCTTCACAGTACTCTGACCCCATTCAACCGAAGAAACCATAGCACCGACAAACTTAACACATTCCTTTCGATCAATGACGACGATATCACATCACAGGTGAATATTCCAGCTCACTTGAAAACACCAAGTCTTACTACTTTATCAATCCAAAACCTGACCATTTATATTTCAATTGCCTTTCCTCCGCCGGAACTAAAATGCTGAAATCTCAAAATCACGCTCTGAGAAGACCTCCCTTCAAGTCATTCATTGCCTCTACATATGGGCAAGAATCCTACATCACACCCACCTCGCGCGATAACCAATCGTAAGCATCATCACTAACTGAGAATAGCCTCAAGGCTCTCAGCATCACAGCTACTGAGCTGAAACAACATATTATCCTTCTTCAAGGCAACAACAACAGCCTCAACCAATTACGCATAGAAAACATCACATACCCTATCCGTAGCACCATTTCAATTCCTCAAATTTCTGATTCATAGCAAACGCTTCGCGATGAGTAAGATTGAGTAGGAAGAAACATAGGCATAAGCCTTAAAGGAATCAGATCGCACGATAAGGAATCAAGAAGGGAAGTACTCCTAACAGCCCTGTAGCCTATCGAAGATAAGTACAGACGTCTGCATACCGATCCGCAGGACTCTACCAGACTTTCTCATGACTCGTGAGACCTAAAGGAACCTAGTGATCTGATACCACGTTGTCACGACCAAAAATCCATAAGGTCGTGATGGCGCTGGACACCACTGTCGGGCAAGCCAATCATTAAATGGTTAAGTTAAATTTCCTGTTTTAGCATTTTGAAATCATTACATTTCACTTAACACGCAATATCTAAATAAAATTCATTAAGTAGAAATAACAGTCCAATATTCCATTTTGATAAAATACAACCCAAACACATCCCAGAACCCGGTGACACAAGTACATGAGAAATTTCTAAGAATTTTACAAATTCTACAAAACTTGTCCGAAATACAAATTGGACAAGGAATAAAAATGAGAATAAAATACATAGAGGAAGACTCTGTCGATTGCGGGTCATCTCCGAATGATACATCTCGTATAAGTCTCCAAGTCAGCCATATTGCAATGAAGGTACCTGTGCAACAAAATGCACAGCAACTATAGCATGAGTACGAAAATAACGTGTACTCAGTAAGTATCCTGCCTAACCTCGAAGAGGTAGTGACGAGAGGTTGACTTAACACTCACTAAGTTCCAACAAAATAATTTAACACGATATGATATCAGTAATAGGCATACGAGGATGATAAAAATAGTAAACATTAAAGATAACTGTAATTCAAATAAATACTGGAAGTAAATAAAGAATTACTACTTCATTTTCCCCCAAAAAATCTTGTCACTTCAAAATCTATGAAATCATTAACAATTTAACATGAGCATACGGGATAAGGACAACCGGCTTGAGCCATCATAACAATCATATATGTGCATTGCCGAGGGTCGAACGACCCTAACCATAATTTCATCTTTCCATCTCGCTGTGGCGTACGGACCGCTCCCATGAGAGTGGGAGAAATAACACTCCGCTCGCAGAATGTAAATTGTGAAGCATTCACATGCAGTCATGCACGATCAAACAGTCCACCCCGACTACATCGGGAAAGCAAATACTCAAGTAAATGACAAATTTCTCTTTTAAAGGTCACAAAAATAGTATTTAAATCTTTTCCAGAAATCCATTTTATTTTTACCAAGTTCAATAAGGTTTAAACACTTAATTTTCATCAATAAGATTACAAATACTGCAATTAAAACATGTTTTTGGGTCCTAGACTACCCGAACATAAACATGATAGTAGCTATGCACGGACCCTCGTCACTTCGTGCGTACGTAGCCCCCACAAATAGTAGCACATATTTAATTAGATTATCTAGGGTACAATTCCCCCTCACAAGATTAGAAAGGAGACTTACCCCGCTCCGAAATTTCATTACCGGCTTCCAAGCCTTTCCGATGACTCAAATCGTTGCACAACGCTCCTAAACTAGCCAAATAATGGCAAACTAATGAAAATATACTCTAATACTTATTAACAATTCAAATTATATGAATTCCCAACTCCGCTCAAAAAGTTGACCAATTTTCCCTCGGGCCCACGTGCCCGGATTTCAAAAAATTTCGAAGATAATGATTACCCAAGACTTTACTAGCTCAAATATATAATTTACTCTTAATTTCATGCTCAATTTCGTGGTCAAAATTCAAAATACCAGTCTCTAGGTATTCTACCAAAAACCCACGATTTCAACTAATTTCCATGTTCTAATCCACATATACACATGTATTTAACTCAAAATTGTGAAGAAAACACTTACCACATTTCATGGTGAAAATCGCCTCAAAATTCGCTTCAATCCGAGTCCCATAGCTCCAAATATGCTAAAAATGGCCGAACCCTCGATATATACCTTCTGGCCAGGTATTTACTCATTGTGATCGCGTAAAATGCTTCACGATCACGATGTACAAAAATTTCCAGCCCAAAATTTGCTCTTCGTGATCGCGGAAAAAGCATCGCGATTGCGAGGAACAAATGCCCAGCTCTTCCGGACAGCCTCTAGTATAATGGTTATAACGTTTTGCACAAAACTCCAAACGACAAATGGCTTAATGTTACGAAAACTAGACTCCAAGATATACATCTTTTGTGTTTTTGTTATCTCCCAATTCCTTATAAATTTCGAAATATAAGCTTCCAAAGTTAGCTCTGTGCAACACAAATTTCTTCTTTATCTTCCCGGATACCCTGTAGTGTAACAGCCATATCTCTTTGTACACAAATCCAAATTCTAAATGGTTTATTTTTATAGAAACTAGACACAAAGGAATATAACTTTTATTTTTACACCATCTCAAAATTCCTTATAGATTGTGAGATATGTGCCTCTGAAGTCAAGTTAGTGCACCAGAACATTTCCTCTACGCGATCGAGAAAGCTTTCCGCGATCGCGATTCACCGGCCCATTTCTCTCATTTTATTCATCGCGATCGCGACCAATTCCCCGCGATCGCATAGCACACTGCTGTAGTCAAAAACCAAAAGCTATACATGGCCTAGAAATGGTCCAAAACCACCCCGAAACTCACCCGAGCCCCTCGGGACCCCGTTCGAACGTGCCAACAAGTCTTAAAACGTATCACGGACTTAGTCGAGGCCTCAAATAACATCAAACAACGTCGAAATCATGAATCGCACCCCAAATTCAAGCTTTATGAACTTTGAAATTTCAAACTTCCACATCCGATGCCGAAACCTATCAAATTACGTCCGATTGACCCCAAATTTTGCACACAAGTCATATTCGACATTATGGACCTGTTCCAACTTCCGAAATCACATTCCGACCCCGATATCAAAATTTTCACTTCCGGTCGGATTTCTCAAAAACATTCAAATTTCGATCTTTAGCCAAATGACTTCAAAATGACCTACGGACATCCGAATTCACTTCCGATCACGCTCCCAACTCCAGAATCACCATACGAAGCTATTCTCAGGCTCGGATTCCCAAACGAACATCAATCTCACTGAAATGCCTTCCAACCCAAATTTATGAAATTCTTCTAAAATGCTATCTTGCATAATATGCGCCGAAACGCTCCCGGGTTATCCGACTCCCGATCCGAACATACGCCCAAGTCCGAAATCATCATACGAACCTGCTGGAACCTTCAAATCCTGATTCGGAGTTTGTTTACTCAAAATTCCAACCTTAGTTGATTCTTCCAACTTAAGGCTTCCGAAATGAGAATTTTCTTTCCAAATCCACCCGAACTTCCCGAATTTCAATTCCGACCGTGCGTACAAGTCATAATACCTTAAATGAAGATGCTCATGGCCCCAAACCGCTGAACGATGCGCTAGAGCTCAAAACGATCGGTCGGATCATTACAGATATCGTGGGTCCATTGCCACAAGTTAAAGGAAAGGTACAGTTTTTATTAGTATTAACATATTATTTTTCTAAATGAGTAGAGGCAGGAGCCTTCAAACAGGTGCGAGAGAAAGAAGTCATGGACTTTATTTGGCGTAACATTATATGTCGGTTCATAGTTCCAAAAGAAATCGTATGTGATAATGGCCCACAATTCATAGGCATGAAAATCACAAAAAATTTTCAGAGTTGGCAGATTAAACAGACAACTTCTTCACCTTACCATCCGGTGGACAATGGGAAAGTTGAATCAACAAAAAAAGTTATTATTAATAATTTGAAGAAGAGATTAGAAGAGTCAAAAGTCAAGTGGCCTGAGTTGTTATCAGGAGTTCTATGGGCTTATCGAACGACAGCAAAGACAGGCACGGGAGACACTCCATTCACTTGTTTATGGTGCTGAAGCCTTAATTCCAGCTGAGATAGGTGAACCAAGTACAAGATATACACAAGCAACTGAGGAATCAAATGAGGAAGAGATGCGAATGAATTTGGATTTACTGGAAAGAAAGGAGAGAAGCGGCTCTAATAAGAATGGCGGCTCAGAAACAAATAATTGAGCGATATTGCAATAGGAAAGCTAATCTGAGATACTTCGAGATTGGGGACTTCGTCCTCAAAAAGGTTTTTCAATCAACAAAAGAAGCTAGTGCAGAGAAGTTGAGTCCAAATTGGGAAGGCCTTTATAGGATTCGAGGCATCGCTGGAAAAGGAGCATATGAGTTGGAAACCATGGAAGTCAAGATACTACCATCAAATTGGAATGTTGTTCAGTTGAATAAGTATTACTTCTAGGCAAAAGAAGTACCCGTGGTCAGATATCGCTTAAATATGATTTCGTTTTGTTCGTTTGAGTTATACTAACAATTTTAGATAATAGGCAAAAAACCAGCCCGTACCAAATGATGATATTAGACCCGAAAGACGCGCGGAATACTGAATTATTCCCGGTCTAGGTTACAACCTTTCTGATAGAAAAAAAAGGTTAAGCAGTCATCATCTAAATATATACCTCATATCCGGTGTGTATTTTCCTTTTTCAGGAAATGGACCAAAAGGAAGGAACAATCTAGTGCTCAAGATTTCATACTTCAAAGATCTCACACTGGGAGGACCATATATACAATAAAAGAAGACTAATAGTCAAAACTCAAGCCTGAATCAGCCTAAGAGTCAAAACTCAAGCCTGAATCAGCCTAAGAGCCAAAAATCGAGCCTGAATCAAAAACCTTGAAGCAACCTTGAGAAGATGTAAACTCGCAAGAAAGGACACAAGATACACTCCAAGTTCCTATGAGTTTTTAGGTTAAAGTCAAAAATCTGTCACGGGATAATAGACTCTGAATCTTGAATTTCAAAACTGGTACAAAGAAAGCAATTATAAAAATTTTGTATGCATAAATGTTGTACAAAATGTTATATGCATAAATGGAAAATGATGTACCAAAATTTGAAAGTTCAAAGCATAAAAATTTCTCAAATTATTTCTTTTTCATGTAAACTACTTATTTCATATATTTACACCAATATGAAGATGAGACGTCATCTTCATCAGTGTCGCTTATAAAAGGGCACTCTTTTACAAAAATTCGTGTTTATAAAAATCACGAAATGTTAAAGTAGTTTTAAATGCAAGTTCGAATATCAAAGAGTGAAACAAAAACTCAGACATCAAAATAAGCAATAAAAGAAACCGAAACTTATATATTAAACTTGAGAAAAACAGAGGTACTTGTTCGTCATTAAACCCCAAAACAATATAGGGGTAAATAAAAAAAACAACAATCATTCCAAAAAAGAAAAAACTTCCCACCAAAAAGTACTAAACAACCAAGTAAGAACGGAAAATACTACGGAGCAACATCTAAGGAGGCATCATCCACTGGAACATCAGCAACGAGAGAAGAAGGATCAGCTTGAGGAGAAGGAGCTTGGACATTAGCTTCACCATGAACAAGTCCATTCCCATCACCTTCGGGAACTTCATCCTCAGGTGAGGAAAAGCTTTGACTTTGCTGAGTTTTATCAATTTCATCTTTAGCTTTAGCAATCTCAGCATTAAGGTCAAATCCCTCCTGGTTGGCCTCCATTAGAGTCTCGAGGCGAGTATTTAAAAAACCCCAACTCACATCAAGTGTCAGCTTATCCTCGAGAGCCTCACAGTCTTTCTCCCACTGATCAATTTTGGCTATCAACTATTCTTTCTCTATTTGGGAGGCATCATAGATTGTCTTCAAAGGGGTAAGGAACTTTCCAAGAACTTAATCTTATCAGTAGAGGCACGGAGATCTTCTTGAGCTAGTGTTTGAACCAACTCTCCCGCATAAGTCTCTTTCTGGTTAAGGAGTTCCTTCAAACCCCTTATTTCTTCAGTCGCCTTTGAAAGCTGTTCAGCAAATGTGGACTCAAGGATATACTCATCCTTACCAACTTGACTTGAAAAAGCCTTCTCAATCGCTAACTCAGCGGCTACCATCTTCATTTGTTGCTATAAGGCATTTTTCTCCTCTGCCAACACTTCATTCTCCAATTGAAGACCCTCAAATTACCCTTTCCAATTGTCAGCCTCGGTTCTGTAGTAAATCATTTGTTGGTCAGCGTGGACGATGCTTTTCATGAGTTCTGTACCTATCAAATTGATCTACAAGAAAGAAAAGGGGTTATGGATAAACGAAAAGAAGAGAAAGAGTGAGTATAATCAAACTCGAACCTTCGGAAAAGAATGAACAATATCATTCATCCAAGTCAACGAACTATGATTCACCAAATTTTCCTTCTCCACAGGACCGAGCAAAGTCTTCAACAATACATCGGCTTGACCTGACTTCTTCAATAAGTTCCCACATTCAGGAACCTCGACAACGATTTTCTTCATCGCCTCCTCTAGTTCTTCTTCACCTCAGAGCAACGGGCTCCATCAACTTTTCTTTTTGAATAAGAGCTCAAAATCCTTTCTTGAGGAAGAGTCACTGAAAGTCTTGTGGATAAGACAGATCCGGGACTAATACCATGAATAGGAAATCCTAGCAAAGGAAAAAGGCATGATAATAAACTCTTGAGTTAATAAAAAAAAAAGGGATACTAAGTGGGAAAAAGTATCGTGTGTCTTTACTTTCCAGCCGAATCTCTGTAAAAGATACTTTCAAGATCTTTACTCCATGGGAGCAACAGTTAATAACGTCTCTACACAAACACGAAAGTTTGGAATCTCCTCGAAAACTTTCATGGTTGCTGAAAAAGAAGCACGAGACTACGTGAGTTTCTTTTTTAAGAAAGAAAAAAGACAAGGAAGAAATACTTACGTGCAAAATTCTATTTTTTTTGGAAAAGGCATGTTTTCTTCACCCACCATAGCACTAGTAGGAGAAATAACAAAACAGACATACCAACCATGATTTCTGTCATCTTCAGGGCTAACCAATACCTTCTTACTTCTGGCCACAAGCGAAAAAACTCCTTCACGAAATAATTTAGGAGAGTAAAGATGAATTAAGTGACAGAAAGTAAGGCATAAAAGCCAAGTTTTTGATAAATAACGGAGGCATGCAACATCCCTCCAGACAATGGGACCAATCTGACCTAGGCAAACATTGAAGTAGCGGCAGAATTCAATGATCATTGGATCGATAGGTGGTTTAAACCCTAAATTAAAGGATATGTGTAAACGAAGGAATAACCAGCCTGGTATGAAGTTATTTTTTGGTTTGAACTGGTAATTAAAATTGGGAAATCAGGTTTCCAGTTGCATTCTCTCGAACAACGGAAATTAGACAAGTGGTGATTAAGGTGGGTTAAAGATTAGCACGATTAAGGGAAGCTATGGAAGAAACTTGATTTCTCATGGTTTCTCGATCAGTTGAAAAAGAAAATTCCTGAGGAACAATTTCAGCAACTCTTGGTTCACGTACTGGTTCACTTGATTCTCTATCCCTAGAAGAGGATCTAGGGGTCAACGAAGCCCTAGGTTTAGAAGAGAAAGGTGTGGAAATATTTACATGAGAAGAAGAACCTCAGTTAGACAATGAGCCTAAACTACAAAGTCTACCACCTCTTCTACTTCTAACGGGAGCAGTAGAAGGAGCAAGTTCATCGATAATAACAACCTTGCGAGGATCAGGTGTAGGAGAAGACATGATTGTATAAAGAATTAACAAGGAGTAGATGCAAAAGTAAGAAAGAAGAATAAAAAAGAGAATACTGTAGAAGGGAGATTTCGTGAAACCAAAGAAGTATGAAGTATTTATAAGAAGAAGTTACCATCATTGAAAGTAGGTCATGATAAAGTGTCATAATGAAACCATCACTTCGTGACTGACGCAGCCGTTGAAAAACCCTAAAAATCGCTGAGAAGTCGTAGAACCAATCGGCAAGAGACATGTGGTATATGCATTAAATAGATGTGACATATGTCACGTTGATTCTGAAGAAAACACAATGATACTTGAAAAGCGTCGGCAAAGAATTCCCGCCATAAATACTTACCACTTCCCGAATATTCAATTGAAGAATATCCAGAAAGTGGATTGACTATCTGTATTGGTGGTAAATAGATGTTACACGTGGAAACTTATTTAGCTGACAAAGCATGATACGTGAAACAATAATGGAGTGACAACTGGCATATTTCATTAATGAAATATATGAAGCACGGAAGACGCTGAGTAAAGACCCGCGAGATCATAAAGAATCAATGTTTGAGCCTAAGTAGCTGTTGAAGAGGCACGAGCGGAACGAATCAATACTGGAAAGAAGGAAGATTCATGAACGCATAATTAATGAGGAAAGAGAACCAGAATCGTTACAAAATTCTAATAGTCAGTTATGATTACCAATCATCACGGGCAATTAATACCATTAATGCTCAAAATGAATTCGTCGTAAATAGGAAGAAACATTATATTTGAGTATTCTATATAAGGGTGCAAAATCTCACTTGTAAGGACAAGGTCCAAGTACTATTAAAATATTCTGACTTTCTCTTGCTTCTTTTGTGAAATTCATCATTTTCTCTTTTCAATTAACTCATATAACTATATTTATTTCCTTTCAAGCGAATTACTGAGGAAGTAAGGAATTATTTAGTTATCAGTAACTCGATTTCTTCTAAAATTAGGCTTTGGCTAAGAATCCTATTTTTTGGTTAAATAATGTTGCTTATGTTTTGGTAAATTTTCAAGCTCGTCAAATTGCTTGATAAAAAATCTCAAGAAAAACATTGTTATTGGTTATTGTTATCAATCCAAAGTATATAAACTGTATAAACCTCTTAATGGTAAGATCTCAATTAGAAGGGATGTATAATTGATAAAAATTCAAACTGGATTGAAGTATAAAAATTGGTGCAGAAAGAGATTCTTATGCCTCTTGGGATCTTATAAGATGCCAAGAGGTTCAAAAAGAGATTCAAACTTGTCAATTTGCTCTTATTATTTCATATCTCATAAATTATGGAGAAACAGATGAAAAAGAAGAATAATAGAACGCAATGGCGGAAGAGATGAAATATGAGAGATAGTGAAGTTACCACAAGGAAAAAGTGCAAATGGCGTGAAGTGAATGTTCAAGACATCGTCTGCTAATTATTAACTAGTACTCCCTCTATTCCGATTTATATGAATTTATTTTATTTTTTGTCCGTTCCAAAAAGAATAATCTCTTTTTAAATTTGATAATAATTTAGCTCAAACTTACAATTATACCCTTAATGAGAAGCTTTTATAACCACACAAATACTCTGAGTCCCTTTTTAACTAATTTAAGACCACAAATTCCAAAAGTCCGGAGTACTTCAAAAAGGCTAAGATCAAATAGTACGTAACGGAGTACAATTTTTCAAAGAGTTGTGCTCTCAAGTTAGGTGAAAAATTCAATACGTCAATCAATCAATGTTACCAACTTGATAATCCACTCTAACAAATGGCAAATTAAAGACTGAAGTTGGTGTCGAAATAAACTCAGTGTGACCCAATTCTAGGTCATAAGTTTAAATTTTAGGTGCGACAATATTCTTGTATAATCCAAATACCGCGACTACTCGCAGATTAGGCGAAAAATTCAGAAATGTCAATCATCAGGCTAGGATCAATAGTATCAACTTCATCATCCACTGATAAATCCCAGTACTCACAAAATGGCGAATTAATTACTGAAGTTGGTGTCGAAATAAAATCGGTATGACTCAATTTTGAGCTCTGCAGAATCTGGTCCAGTTCAAACTCCTCCTCTTGGGTAGGCAACAATGAAAAATACAAGGATTCTGAGGCTATTGGAGATGCAAATGGCTCCATTGAATTGACAAAAAGTTGGCCATTTGCACTTTCTGATTTTAGTGGAAACTCTTCTTCTTTGATAATATTCAAATTTTCAACTTTTTGATTTCCCACTTTCTGTTTCTGTAGCTGATACTGATTCTTGTTAGTATAATTTGCCTTTTGTGATTCTTCTGAAATGTCTACTGATTGTGAGGCTTTGCAACTGTGATTTCCTTTATATGTGACCTCAAAGATTAGAGGGTCTTCATCTGATTGTTGGACTTGTTTTGTTGCTAAGCAGCTCTCTGTATTCTTGTGAGTGCATCTGTAATAAGCCCTGCAATTCCAAAGTAAAATTCTTTTTAGATATACATATTTCCAAAATCTATTTTCAGTTAAGCAATTTCTTGTACCATTCCCTAATATATACAACAACAACGACAACAAACCTAATGTAATCTCACAAGTAGGGATACGGGGAGGATAGTATGTACGCAGCCTTTATTCTTATCTTGTGTAGGTAGAGAGACTGTATTTGGTAGATCCTCGACTCCAAACAAGCATGCAAATCACGACAATATAGAGAAGAAATGATTCCCTAGTATCAGTGGCGGAGCCACCTTATAGGAAATGGTGCCAAATGACACTCCTTCGCGAGAAAAATACACTGTGTAACTAGGTAAAAAATAAATTATATGTATATATACCATGTATTGATTCCCCTTAAATTTCTGGTATGCTTACTTTTATATATTTTGACACCCCTTAACGAAAATTCTGGCTCCGACACTGCTTAGTATATCTTAAAACTAATTAAGCAGCCGCATTCGTGATTGCGAAGCACCATGAATTTTCTTATGAAAAACTCTTCTTCTTGCTCTATAGACATAGTTTGAATATGTCTTAGGTGTATAATATGTAATAACCTGAGTTTCTAAATGAAAAGATGTGACAATTTTAAAGGCTGTCTACATATTTGGACATCCTTCAGGCCCAAAAGTTGAATTGTTATAAATTTAAGGACATTCTTGTTTTGAATATTCAATAAGGTAAAAACTATCACCACCTAACAAAAGTGAAAATAAATGAACTTTAGGTCTGTATAAGTACATATTCTAAGTGATATTAACTTGACTTAACAAATATTGGTAATAATTGAAGTGTAACTAATATTCCATAAAAAGATAAAACTGAGGAATATATTGGGAACACAATTCCCCCCGACCATATTTGTGAGATTTTATTGAATTTGTTATTATTGTTGTATATTCAAAACACAAATTAAGGGTTAAATACAAATTATGTTATCTTAAAAAAAAAAATGAACAGAAGGAAAAGGAATAGGTTTTTTCACCTGGGAAAATTTGCTCCAAAAATATCTTTCTGGCCATATTTTCTCCAACTATAGCCATCATCATAATTAAGACCTTCTATCCCAGATATCCTAACTTGCTTACTCCATTGCTGCAATAACTTTCTGCAAATCCAACAAATTTAGAACAAAATCCAATGCCTTAAATTTCAAGAAATCATAGAAAATGGTTTAGTGAGGCCTAAATTCACCTTTTTTTAATGACCATATTTTTGCCTTGATCCCTTGAATAATCCAAGTCAGAACCCTCACTCTTTTGACTTTTACCAAGAGTGGACATAGGAATTCCAAATTTACAACAAGGGTCTCTAATTACATTAATAGCCTTCAAATTCAGAATTGACAATGATTTGTCAAGGGAGGAAAGTATTTTTTCAAGTAGTAAATCACATTCCTCTGGTGAAGCCAAAGGATCAATCTTGCTTTTTAGCCTTTTTGCAAACTCCAACCCCTGAGTAAGTTCAGTGATCAGAGTCATTTTTTACCAAGCTTTAACTTTCTCCATTTGGGTATTAACAAAAGTGCATAAACTTACAATATTTTTTTGTGTGAGAAAAGTTATGCCAAAGGCACTAAATGGAGTGTACAAAAACAAGAAAATATGTAAAAGGTTCAAATGGCAAATGAGTATTTGAGATTACTGAGCTTTATAAAGGATGACAAATATTGGTTCATTAAATGACAAGAAATAAGAGGACAAATGAAGAAAATAAAAGAGAAGTGAAGGTTCTATGTAACTACATAAAGGCTTTGTTATTATTGCAAAAAGAAACCTATGGAAGGATAGGGGATATATAGAGGAAAAGATGTGGAAATTAAGGAGGACAAGAATTTGACATGTGAACAAAAGGGAGTTGGAAATTTTCTTCTACTTTCCCATAGATATGGACTATGCAGAAATTACCGAATAATTCAAGAAAGTTTCAAAGGGGGCCTTTTAGGCCACCACCAATTAATCACATCTCTTTTTCTTTTTCTTTTTCTTTTTCCTTCTTGTATCTCTTACTTGATGTTCTTTATTATTCTTGAAAACTAAGCAGTGATGGAGTCAAAATTTTCATTAAAAGGATCAAAATATAAAGTGATAAACTTATGAAGAAGTTAAGAAAAGTCAAATTATAGTATATAAATATGAAAAAAAAATTACCTAACTATACAATATATTTTCTGAAGGATTATCGAATGACATTCTTTGAATACACGTGGCTCCGCCACCAACTAAATAGAAGTATATTTAATGGCCTTCACATTAATGTCAGAATCTTATAGACATTTAATTAATGTTGCTACGTCAAACAATTATGATAATGCATACAATATGTAGACAAAGAGTTATGAGTACCTAAAGGTACCTCAGGATGGAGGTTGTTAGATTTAAACCGAATTTTTAAATGATAAATCTCAATATCTTAAAGCTTTACAATTACATGCTTTTAGGTGGCAATGAGAATGAGTCCAAAAATATACGATTCAAAATGATATGGTTGGGAGTTTACTCTATCCAAATTTACGTGCTATACCAAATTGGTAAAGAAGATTAATCACATCCCTTTTCTTTTTTTCTTTTTCCTTTTTGTATTTTTTACTCGGGCCTCTTTAAAATCGAACCATAACCGTTAATCAAATCATAAAAATATCTTGATGGCCTATTGATATTGGGTTATCGGATTAACGGTTGGTGAACAGATTGAAATTTTATAATTAACGGTTTATCGGTTTGGAAGCGAATTACTCAATTTTCTCATCGGATAAACCATAAACTTGTTAAGAATTATTACATTTATATTTGAACCCATTATGAAGCAACTTTTTATCAACTTGAGCTTCAACATCATCATAACTTATTTTTTTGGGTAGGACTAGCCAAATCTAAATAGTTCGTGATACCTTTCTGCTCAAATACATCATTTAACTTGGTAACTTAAGCAAAATTATATCTTGAATTTATGTTATCTGAACTTCTATTACTGGTTAAAGGATCTCATTTGTATTTTAGCTTGCTTATTATAACAACAACAACAACCTAGTGAAATCCCACAAGCGGGGTATGGGAGGGTAATGTGTACGCTGACTATACTCCTGCCATAGAGGGCAGAGAGGCTGTTTCCGAAATACCCTCGGCTCGAGAGGAAGAATAAGACAAGTAAATAACAACAACAAAGACAAAAAAATGATAACAACAATGTAAGAACATGAGAAAAATAAATGGAACAGAGTAGTAGCAATAACAATAGCAATAACAAAAGTAATAGCCACAAGCAGTAATACGACACAGTACTAGAAAATCGAAGAGGAAAATAGTACTAAAACAACCCTAATACTGACATTCTAAGAATCAAAGACAATATACTAGTCAACTAGCCTTAATAAACCTTGAATAGATCAGAAAAACACACGACGACCTATTACCTTTCTACCCTAATCTTCAACCTCCATACCCTCATGTCAAGGGCCATGTCCTCGGTAAGCTAAAGTCGCACCATGTCCTGCCTGATCACATCTCCCAATACTTTTTAGATCGCCCTCTACCTCGTCTCCTACCTGCCAACGCCAACCGTTCACACCTGCTCACTAGAGCATCTAGGCTTCTCCTTCTCACATGCCCGAACCATCTTAGCCTCGCTTCACGCATCTTATCTTCTCTAGAGGCCATGCCTAATTTCTCCCGAATAACCGCATTCATAATCTTGTCCAACCTAGTGTGTCCACACATCCATAACAAGATCCTTATTTCGGCTACGTTCATTTCTGTATGTGAGAGTTCTTGACTGGCAAGCATTTTGCCTCATACACAGGGCGGACCCACATGGGGTCAAGAGGGTTCACATAAACCCACTTCATCGAAAAATAATATTGTGTATATAGGTATATTTTTTCTATCTTCGAAAACATAATGGTATAAAGACTATTTTGAACCCGCTTCAAACAAGTGAATCGCCTAGCCTGCTGGTAAAGAGGGTTCAAATTTTCCACATGGTCCTGAGTTCGAAACTAGTTAGTCACAATGCCCTCTATTTTTGGTTTTTTTAATATACGTCTCTTTTAAAATGACGGCGTTTATATATTTTTAAAATATTCCCCAAATCAGAAAAATATCCCCCAATTCCCCAAATCAGAAAACGGTCTCGTCTAATCCCAAGCCCTTCTCTCTCTCTCTCTCTCTCTCTCTCTCTCTCTCTCTCTCTCTCTTGCGCACGAGAATCGCTTCCATAATCATCTTCTCCATTAGCCTCTGCCCAGAAGGTCATCTCTCTCAAACACAAAGGGCTTCATCGTGGTATCTAACTAAAAGTTCAGGTGATTAATAAGAACCAATTCTAGTTTTCTAATTTTCAGTATTTATTCCTCTTTTGCATAAATATTTAATCCCAGTAAATTTCCTTCACCTCTATGTGCTTTCTTCTATCTTTTAAGATTATTGATTGGCAAGTTCAAGAACTCAATGCTCGTTTTTAATAAGGTGACAACGAACTTTTTTGTTGGAGTAGCTTGCTTAAATCCAGTTGATTTGTTTTTCAGTTTTGACATAAACAAGATATTGATGATGGTTGAATTGTATCCTGACGATTTTGATGAGAATATAATAGTTATGCTCAAGAATAAACTTGAAACTTATATTGTTGATGCTTGTGATGCTGATGAAAGGTTCTCAAATCTACAAGGACTTGTTGATCTTTCTGAAACACTAGTTAAGACAAAGAATCATTTGAATTATCCCTTTGTGTTTCGCCTTGTCAAATTTGCTTTGCTTCTACCAGTTGCCACTGCTACAATTGAAAGAACTTTTTCGGCGATGAAGTTGATCAAGACTAAATTGCAAGACCGAATGAATGATGAATTCATGAGCGGTTGTTTGGAACCTTATGTAGAAAGAAAAATATTTAACATCATTTCTGATAAGACTATTATGAATACGTTTCAGGACATGAAAACTTGTAGAAGATAGTTGTAATAATATATTTATTAATATATAGTTTTTATTGAGCTCTTTGTATATTTGCTTTGAATTTTGAACCCGCTTGATAAAAATCCTGAGTCCGCCACTGCCCATACAGCGTAGCCGATCTAACCGCCGCCTTGTAGAATTGTTCCTTAAGTTTTGGTGGCACATTCTTGTCACACAGAACACAGGACGCTAACCTCTATTTCATCCACTCTGCCCCTATACAATGTGTGATATCCTCGTCAATCTCCTCGTCCTTTTGGATAACTAACCCGAGATACTTGAAACTTCCTCTCTTTGGGATGACTTGTGAATCAAGCCTCACGTCTATATTTTTTCCCCCTGATACTACGCTGAACTTGCACTTCAGGTACTCTGTCTTCGTCCTACTCAACTTGAAATCCTTTGTCACGGCCCAGAATTCTCACCTTCGGGACCATGATAGCGCCTAACATTTTAGTTGCTAGGCAAGCCAACATTAGAGAACTGTTAGACCAATAACTATTTGATTTCAATAAATGAAGTCAATTAGGCCAAAACGAAATAAGGCGAGTGCGGAATAATATAAATGCCCATAATATTTACTACAATCTGGATGTGGAGTCACAATTCACGAACTTCTAGGATATTCTACAAACAAAGTCTGAAAGAAATACAATTGTTTGAACGAAAAGAAATAGTAAAAAAAAGGGAAGATAGAAGGGCACTTCAAGGTCTGCGGACGCCAATAGATCTACCTTGAGTCTCCAATGAACCAGTCCAAGCTGCTACGCCTCTCGATCAGCTGAGACCAATGCCAAAATCTGCTCAAGAAGTGCAGAGTGTAGGATGAGTACAACCAACCCCATGTACTATGTAAGTGCCGAGCCTAACCTGAACGAACTAGTGACGAGGCTAAGGCGGGTCACTCACACTACAACATGTATGCAATATATAATAAAGACATAAAAGGAAATATAGAACGAAATAAAGCAGTCAATTGAAAATAATAGCTACAAATTCAGGAAATAAGCCAGTGACATTCAGAATTACCAATGCTTAAGTTCAAAAGAAAGTACCATTGAACTAACACAGCTCAGAGAAATAGAAACACATAGGTTGTTGCAGTGAGCAACCGGATCCCACCTTATCATAATAGCGGTATCATAATTCACCCTTATTCCACCCAAACAATCCACCCTTATTCCACCAGTTGCGGCATACAACCCGATCCTACCGTATAGTACAGATTCACCATTATTCCACCATATCAATTTACCCATATTTCACATGTTGCTGCGTGCAACCCGATCCCACCATATCAATACCAAGTACTCAAAGTACACAGTAAAATTTAAAATTCAAATCACGGAAAGCCTTTTTCTATCCAAAAGTACCAAACTGAAAAAAATAGGTAACCTTGCACAATAATAGAATCTACATAAGTAATACTACACAGCGAGACCAATCCAGAAATTAACAACTAGAAGGTTAAAATAAACCTACTTGAGCAAATAGCAGGAGATCATACAACTATGAAAAGATCTAACAACATAAACAGGAGAAGACATTGATTAACAGGTAGCAGTTAAGCATGGAAACACATTTAGAGCATATAAAAATTAAGACAGAGAAAGAGATAATTAAAGAAAAGCGGAAAAAAACCCAGGGAAAATAGATAATTCGCCGGCGTATAGGCACTAGTCACCTCGCATATACGCTGCTCACATGAAATTCACATAGCACATAGTCTGAGGGTTCCTAATTCCCTCCAGCCAAGGTTAGACACAACACTTACCTTGCTCCAAAGACCATTCAATGCTCAACCATAGCTTTTTCTCTAGAATCTGCCTCCAAACTACTCGTATCTAACCACAATCGACTCAATACTGTCAAATATTGCCAAAGGATTCAATTACAATGCATAAATTTAGAATTCCCAAACTTTCCCCCAAAAATTCAAAAATCGACCCCGGGCCTGCTAGGTCAAAACCGAGGTTCAGACCAAAATCCATTTACTCATTCACCCCTAAGCCCGATTATGTAATTAGTTTCGGAATCCGATCTCAAAGTGAGGTCTAAATCCCCAATTTTCAACCCCTCCCCCCATTCTTCCTAAATCCCTAGTTTTCTACCATGGAAGAACAAATATTAGGGCTAGGAATTAATAGGTGATGTTAGAAATGGAAGAAAATGAGTTAAAAAGTACAAACTTATGAATTGATGTTGAGTTTTCTCTTCAAAATCGCACCTAGGCCGAGCTCTAATTGAGAGTTTATGAAAAATTGGGAAAATCCCTTGCTCGGTTATGTTTTAAGTCAGTAGCGTCAAGCCTTCTTCGCGTTCACGAAAGGCCTGCCGCATTCTCAAAGAGAAATGCCTCAGTGGCTTACGCGATCGCGAGAGGTTACACGCGTTCCGAAGGTTTAGCCTTCCTAACTTCCACGTTCGTGAGACAAGACCCGCGTTCGCATAGTGTAACCTCAAATCCCTAGCCCAGTCTAGCTAACGCTACGTGTTCGCATGTGACGGGTCGTGTTCGCGTAGAGAAAACCCCCCAATGCTCCGCGTTCGCGACCATAGTCTCACGTTCGCGTAGTATAAAATCCTCCCCCACATTAGATCCCCTCGGCGATCGCAAAGCACAACGCACCAGATGACAGCTGAAGCACAAAAAACCCAGATTCCTAAGTCAAAAATCATCTGTAGCCTATCCGAAATTCACCGAGCTCTCGGGGCTCCAAACCAGTTATGCACACAAGTTCAAAAACCTCATACGAACTCGCTCGCGCGATCAAAATACCAAAATAATGCCTAGAACTACGAACCGGACAACAAATCAAAGGAAATTTTCATGAAAACTTTAAAACTTCTATTTTCAAAACTGAACGTCCGAATCACACCAAACCAACTCCGTTTCTCACAAAATTTGACGGAAAAGTCATAAATATAATAGTGGAACTATATCGGGCTCTGGAACCTAAATACGGACCTAGTATCAACAAGACCAAACATCAGTCGATTCTTAAAAATCATTAAACTTCAAACTTTCAATTTTCAACAAAAATCAATAACTCAAGCTAGGGGCCTCCGAATTCGACTCTGGGCATACGCGCAGGTCCCAAAATATGATACGGACGCACCGGGACCGTCAAAATACGGATCCAGATCCGTTTTCTCAAAATGTTGATCGAATTCAACTCAAATGAATTTTTAAGGTAAAATTCTTATTTTTATCAGTTTTTAACGTATAAGCCTTTCGGAAAAATACTCGGACGACGCATGCAAATTGAGGAAGGATAAAATGAGGTATTTGAGGCTTCGAAACACAGAATTAGGTTCTAGAACATATGATGACCTATCGGGTCATCACACCCTTAGACTCTAAGGTCTGTCGTTAAACCTCCAACTTTTCGTTAACACCGCCTCGCATCTCATCAATCGACACTATGTCTTTAGTGAATAACATACACCATGGCACCTGCCCTTGAATATGACGCGTCAGTATATCCGTCGCCAAAGTAAATAAGAACGGGTTAAGCGCAGATCCTTGGTGTAAACCTATCCCAACTGGAAAAAGTTCTGAGTCTCCTCCCACTGCCCTCACCCTAGTCTATATCCATAATACATGTCCTTAATCACTCTAATATACGCTACAGGAACACCTCTAGCCTCCAAGCATCTCCAAAATACCTCCCAAGGGACATTGTTGTACGCTTTCTCTAGATCAATAAACACCATATGCAAATATTTATTCCTATCCCTATATTGTTCCACCAATCTCCCAACAATATGGATGGCTTCCATAGTCGAATGTTCCGGAATGAAACTAAACTGGTTCTTGGAAATAGACACCGTCTTTCTAACCCTCGCTTCTATCCTTTACCGCACTTTCATAGTGTGACTATGCAACTTGATACTCATATAATTGTTACAATTTTTGATATCTCATTTGCTCTTGTACAACGGGATCATCGTATTCCACCTCCACTCCTCAAGCATCTTCTTCTTCTTAAAAATAGCATTAAATAACCCAGTTAGCCACTCCAATTCATTCCTACCCGCATACCTCCATAATTCAACTAGGATCTCAGCTGGCCTGGTCGCTCTTCCCCTGCTCATCTTATGCACCGCCCCCGCAACCTCCTTTAAACTAAAGTGCCTACAGTACCTAAAATCACAATGACACTCGGAGTGCTCCAAATCCCCCAACACAATGCTCCTATCCCCCTCTTCATTCAGGAGTTCATAGAAGTATGTTTGCCACCTTCGCTTGATATGTTCCTCCTCCATTCAAACTATGTTGTTCTTGTCTTTGATGCACCTCACTTGGTCCTGATCCTGAGTCTTCCTCTCCCTCGCCTTAGCCAGCTGAAACAACTTGATGCCCCGTCTTTGTCCTTCAGTTCTTCATACAATCGAGCAAACGGTGTAGTCTTAGCCTCTGTGGCAGCTAACTTCGCCTCCTTCTTAGCCTTCTTATATCCTTCTCTGATGTTTCTATTCTCCTCCTCGTCCATGATCTCTACTAACTTCAAAAATGATGCTTTCTTGGCTCTACTTTCCTTTGGACCTCCCCATTCAACCACAAGTCTCCATTGTGGCCTCCAGCATAACCTTTAGAGACCCTTAACACCTCTCTCACAGCCTCCCTAATGCAGTCCGCCGTCCTCGTCCACATACTACTCGTGTACCCGCTACTCCTCCAAGCCCCTACAACCAACAACTTCTCTTGCAACTCCTAAGCCTTGTACTTAGTCAGAGATCCCCACCTGATCTTCGGTCGACCACACCCAACCCTTTTATTCCTCTTCAGCATGATGTCTAAGTCCATCACCAAAATCCTATGATGGGTCGTGAGGTTCTCACTCAAAATAACCTTACAATCAGTACACAAACCTTTATCACACCTCCGGAGAAAGAGATAGTCGATTTGGGTCTTGGCCGTCGTGCTCTTGAAGGTAACCAAGTGCTCCTCCCTCTTCTAAAAACTCGAGTTTTCTATCACCAAATCAAACGCCTTGGCGACATCCAACAACGACGTGCCTCCTCCGTTTCTGACCCCAAAGACAACGCCACCATGCACCTCATCATAGCTCCTAGCATACCACTCAATATGCTCGTTAAAATCCCCTCCTATGACTATCCTTCAGTGGGCGGAATACCATGTCACAACCTCATCCAAACCTTTCCAAAAGCACCTTTTTAACCTCCTCATCTAGGCTCACTTAGGGCGTATAAGCGCTAATAACATTCAAAGTACGCCCTCCAACAACTAATTGAATAGCCATCAACCTATCATTCACCCACCTTATTTCTACCACTATCTTCTTGAGATCCTTGTCCACCATGATGCCCACTCCATTCCACCCCACTTACCTCCTGAGTGCCACAATTTAAAATTGTCCGCCTCTCGCGCCTTAGACCCTACCCACCTAGTCTCTTGGACACAAACTATATTAATATTTCTCTTCTGGAGAATCTTAGCTAATTCTATATATTTCCCTTTCAAAGTCCCTATGTTCCAAGATCCAATTCTCAACCTAATAGCTCCTTTATATCCCTTACCACCCTTGCTCCTGCCCCTGACCCACCTCCTGCCCCCTGCCCCACTCCCTTACATACCCGAGGACATGTCCTTAATCCATCATCCTCCTCCACAGCCATAGTAACCTACGATATACTAAAGGCCAAAAAGTAATAAGATAGGTTGCAACATACCAGACCTTAACCACGCTAACAGAATAAGCACACTGATAAGTCTAAAGAACACGAAAACAACTTAAATAACACGAAATAAAGGAGTATATGTGGTACCAACTCCTGAGGATAGAACCTGGAGTAGTCTTGAAGTACACAACTGTATTGGTAGCCAGCTTTTGACAACTCAGCCAATTATGTGGACACAGGAAAACGCGACAGCTGGATGTGATTCTTTGAAGAGGTACGGAACAAAGAGGCACGATTCAATAAACCCTCGAGCTTATCAGCCACGGGAAACTCAACCTTATCAAAACAGGGAAGAGACACGATCAGAATGAATTTGGACAAAAGCTACGAGCAGATTCAAGAACCCATAATTGATTACTCGTATATAATGTAACCGTACCCTAATTACCGTTATCCTTTGTAACGCCTCATTAATGTCATAATTAGTCATTAATGGACAACCATAGCAAGTTATATCAAGGAATCTCCTATATAAGGGAGGGCAATACAGCTTGTAAAGGCATCTGATTCTTGAATATAATCTACTTTGCTTTTCTATATTTTTGCAATATTGTCCATTAATCATTTTTCTCTATTTCCTTGATTATCAGTAACCTGTGTTCATCCTAGAAATAGCTTTAGTCAAAGCATCTAATTCTTTGGTTAAACAAATTGGTCCCGTTACCGGAAATCTGATAATCTTTGTTTGTTTTTCAAGTGATATCCTCTGAACTATGTCGAACTCCAACGACAAAAACCAGCAAAGGAATGGAACCCCAGTTCCATCGCCTTCAGGAAGCCCACGTGGTTCAAGGGAACAATCCCCAAAAAGATCCAATAACAACAATGGTGATAATGACCAAACGGTGGAAAAAGATCGTGTAAAGCAAATGATTGCAGAGTATATGAGCCAAGCTTTGCAAGAATTTGCGAGGGGGTTACCGGCAGCGTTACCTACACCACCGACGCCAACCCCCAATAATACCATCACCATGTAAAATCCTTAATCTGGGTTGGCAAACTCAGGAAGAGGAGATACTCCTAATGAATCTCTCGAAGCGAGACCAAGTATATCTAATAATTCTGAATTACAAAATTTACTGCTAACCATGTAGAAATAGATGAAGGAGCAGAACGATCGCATCGAACAAATTCCTGGAGTACCACCTATTATCAATGGCATTGATGTTGATAGGTATTCTCAACAACCTTGGAAGCCAAGTGCGACACCTTTTCCTATACCCAAGAAGTTTAAAAAGCCTGATGTTCCCAAATATGACACGTGATCATGTGACTGCTTTCACTACTGGAGTAAAAGGCAACGACTTAACAAAACAAGAGATTGAATCAGTATTTGTCAAAAAATTTGGGGAAACACTTACCAAAGGATCCCTAACCTGGTATTCTCTTCTCCCTGAAAATTCTATTGACTCTTTTGCTGAGCTTGCAGATTCATTTATAAAAGCACACTCTGATGCACAAAACGTTGAGAAAAGAATGGAAGACATATTCAAAATAAAACAAGGAGACACGGAACTACTCCGTGAGTTTGTAGACAGGTTTCAACGAGAAAGAATGCAGTTACCCAGGGTGCCTGATAATTGGGCAGCCATGGCATTT
>ML416570.1:0-26888 GCA_005239525.1 Nicotiana knightiana | reverse complement strand
TTCAGGTTGAAAGGAAAAATATTAGTCACGAGAAAGAAATGTACATCTTTATACTTATTCAAAGTTGTTGTAACAAAAATAGTTAGGGGCAAAAGATCATCATCAGTGTACTCATTCAAAAAAAACTATTATCAAATAAAACAGTTATGGATGAAAGATCTAAATCCTTGTATTTGTTCAGAAAACTGTTATCAAATAAAAATAGTTACGAATAAGAAAACATTTCCCTCGTACTTATTAGAAAACTGTTTCCAACAAAAACAGTTGCGGGTAAAAACCTCAATCTTTATAAAAACTGTTACTAGTGAAAAACAGTTGTTCCCTTGTATTAATATCAAAAAATTGTTACCTATGAAAAACAGTTACGAAATACAAGAGTATATCAAATCTGTTAAACAAAAACAGTTGCAAACATGAGTTTTAGACGATAACCAAACACATGTAAAATGTCATGGAAGTTCAAACAAAAAACTTTCCTTGGAAACATTCTTAAACATGTGTAAAATTCCTATCACTCTATTGCATTATCATGAAGTTGAGACGTCTTCTTCATGTCAATTATAAAGGGCCCTCTTCCATAAATTATGCCTACTACGAAAAGGCACACATTTAATATGACACTGTGCCTATTACGAAAAGGTATGAGTAATCTAAAGCATTTTATATGCAAAACTCAGAGGTAAAACTAAAACCTAGAAAAATGAAGCATGCAAAAGACTTAAAGAGTGAAACAGAAACTCAACAAAAGTCTACTAGCATTAATATATTAAAACGGCTAAGCAAAAACTAAGTATTAACTTATACTTAGTCGTATAGAATTTTTATATACATTGGGGTGCCCCTAAGTTGTCATTTGGGGGCTTTAAAGAAATATAAATTTACCCCCGATGGGACTGGGGGTAACCACCAATTGAACAAAGATAAAAAAAAAGGGGTGAACCAACTAAACTTCTTCAAGAGGGGGGTTGACTTCACTGGCAGAAAGAGCGGGAGCAACTAGGGATGAAGAGGCATGAGTGGCTGGAGTCTCACCATCAGGTGAAGAGAGGTTGTGACCTTGTTGAGCCTTCTCCGTGACTTCCTTAGTTTTAGCTATTTCAGCACTAAGGTCGAAACCCTCTTGACTCATTTCCGTCAATGTGTCAAGGCGAGAATTCATGTACGCCCAGCTCACATCAACAGCAGCCACCTCTTCGAGATCTTCATAATCCCTTGCCCATACTTGAAGCTCATCTCTCAACCCGTCCTTCTCCGCTTCAGCAGATTCATGGGCGGCCCTTAACGATACAATCGACTCCTCTAGAGTTTGAACTTTATCTAGAGCTTTACGAAGGTCCTCTTGAGTACTAGTGAGTGATTTCACGAGCTCGCCTGAGCATTCCTCCTTCTGCCCCAACAAGTTTTTCAAGTCTCTAATCTCCTCAGAGGCGCGGGACAGCTGCTCATTCAGCCTGACTGGAAGAAGCCTTCTCTACTGCCAGTTCTGCTGCCATGAGCCTCATCTGCCGCTTCAAGGTACTCCTTTCCTCTTCTAAGTCATCCATGTCAATCCTTATGCTATCATAATGTGCTTTCCAATTATCAGCACGGCCTGCAACTCTTTTGTCTCCTGGTCCGTATGTGAGATCCTCTTCATAAGCTCCATGCCTATAAGATTAATCTACAAGAAATAAACCAATCAGATGTGATAAATTTCATATACGAAAATGAAAGAGGATAACCTGTATCATACCTTCAAAGAAGTATGCACAACTTCATTGGCCCATGTAAGAGCACTGTGGCTGGCTAGCTTGGCTTTCTCAGTGGGACCTATCAAAGGCTTGAGCAACACTTCGGGCTCACCCGTTTTATTGAAAAGATTCCCCTCATTTGGAACCTCTATTACCACTTGCCGCATCTCTGCTAGAAGACCCTACTTCCCTAGCGGAAGGCATGGAAGCAGGCAGAGATGAAACAGCAACAGGCACGGAGGGTTGAGGAGCTGGAGAAGCCACAGGCGAAGCAGCATGCACAGAGGGTTGAAGAGTTGGGGAAGCTACGGGCAAAGCAACAGCAGAAGCCGAAATAGCCAAAGGAGCAGATGAGACAGCTTCTCTTAAAGAAGTAGGAAAGACAGCAGCCAAAGGGACATCGTCAGGAGCAAGGTCAAAACCTTCATGGAACAGGCAATCCACATACTCATGAATGGGGGAATGTGAAACATCTTCAAGGGTAGAGGTCTCAGCCACAGACATGGAAGGCAAGGTCATGGGTGTAAACTCATCATCTGAAACCACCCACCTTCTCCGTGGCCTGTGTACTAAAGTACCTTCTTCTTCTTCTATGGAGCGAGACTCACCAATCGTCCTCTTCGAGGAAGATGAACCAACAATAATCTCTTGGGCCTGAGCCAAAGACATCTTCAGGATAGATGAAGCAGACATCCCACGAGCAGAGAACCCTATCAAAAGGGAAAAAGTTAAGCAATAAAGAAAGAAGAGACTCGAGTAAGGAAAGAAGCAAGAAAAAAAGCTTCACTTACCGTGGATCTTTATATGCCAACCATACCTCCCATGAGGTACTTCCAAGATCTCTCTTCTAAAGGAGCAACGGACAACAATTTTTCTACCAATCACAGATACCGGAGACATTCTCAGCAGTATCTATGATTATAAGAGAAGAAGAAACAGATACGGTGTTAGTAAAACATCTCAAGTCATAACGAGGAAAAGTAAATAGATGTGAGCTAAAGAATACTCACGTGCGCGATTCCACTTCTTAGGGAAGGGAAGATTTTCTTCACCCACTAAACCAACAGTGTGTACAGCAACATACCGGAGGTACCAAACCCTATCTGTATCATCTCCAGGGGTTACCAGCACTCTTTTGCTTCTAGTGGTCAGAGTAAAAACCCCTTCACGAAACAAGGTAGGAGAGTAGATATGAATAAGATGGTTGAAAGTAAAAGGAACCGAGGCTAAAGAAGCTAAACTCCTAAGACATGCCGCCACATAAGCGGACCAACTTGTCCTAAGCAGATATTGAAAAAACGGCAGAATTCAATTATGACTGGGTCAATGGGAGGTCTAAACCCTAGAGCAAAATGGTACATAGATACAAAAGAATATCCCGTTGTGTAAGACGTTATTCTTTGATAACTATTCAGAATGTAGACAGGGAAATCAGGTCTCCAAAAACATTCCCTACGAACAAGGGAAATCTGACCCTCAGTTATAAGGGTTGGATACCTTTCGACACTCTCAAGGGAAGAAGATTGGTCTACACGAACTTGATTATCTTCAGCAAAGATAAACTCAGCAGGGACAATTTCATCAACTCCAGGTTCACGAAGGCGTTCACCTCTACCTCTAGACAGAGACTGAGAAGACCTAAACCTCAGAGAAACTAGAGACCTAGCGGAAGGAGAGGGAACTATCTGAGAAGAAGAGGAGCCTCTCGAAGGAGTGGATCCTAGACTCCTAAGTCTACCACCCCTCCGACTCCTAGTCGGAGCAGAAGATGGCGTTAAATTTTCAATATCTATGACTCCCTGAGGTTGGTTTGAAGAAGACATATTTACAAAGGCAAGAAGAAAGTTCTTTACAAAAGACAAAGTTAGAAAGTGTTTCGTAGAAGCAAACAAAATAAGAAAGGTATTTATACTTGAGGACAACCGTCAAACATGGAAAAAAAGAAAAATAATGATGAAAAGTCATAATTGAAGGTTTCACTTTGGGACTGACATAGCCGCAAAAAGCCCTAAGAGGTGCTGAGTAAATGCAGAACCAATCCGAGAAGGACACGTGGTATGAGCATTAAATGGAAATGACAAACGACGCCTATGGTTCAGAGAACGATACAATGTTTTGAGGTAAAGCAATGGCAAAATATTCCCGCCATAAATGAATATCCACTTACCAAATATTAATCAATAAATATATGGTAAGTGGGGGGACTATCTGTATTGGTAAAAAAGAGTTTCACACGTAATCCAGCTTTTGACAACTCAGCCACTTATGTAGACACAGGATAACGCGGCAGCTAGATGTGATTCTTTGAAGAGGTACAGAACAAAGAGGCACGATTCAATAAACCCTCGAGCTTATCAGCCTCGGGAAACTCAACCTGATCAAAACAGGGAAGAGACACGGTCGGAATGAATCTGGACAAAGCTACGAGCAGATTCAAGAACCCACAATTGATTACTCGTACGTTATGTAACCGTAACCCAATTACCGTTATCCTTTGTAACGCCTCATTAATTTCATAATTAATCATTAATGGGAAACCATAGCAAGAGTTGTACGTTATATCAAGGAATCTCCTATATAAGGGAGGGGAATACAGCTTGTAAAAGCATCTGATTCTCGAATATAATCTACTTTGCTTTTCTATATTTCTGCAATATTGTCCATCAATCATTTTTCTCTATTTCCTTGATTATCATTAACCCGTGTTCATCCTAGAAATAGCTTTAGTCAAAGGATCTAATTCTTTGGTTAAACAACAACGTTGTTGCGGCACCTGACACGGTCACATCCAACTTCCCTTAAAGCCTTACGGATGCTCGCCCTTGCTGTTCTACTATGTTTTGCGCGCGTGTGTGCCGCTCGTCTATAATAGCCACCAAATATTACCTGAAAGACACACAAAATACCACGGAACCAAAAAATCGCAAGGAGGGGGGAGGCTGTCACCACTACCACTAGTGATTTGAAGCCCTAACCGAAGCAGAGAAGAGAAAAAGATGAGAAAAAGAATAGAAAAACAGTGGTGGTAGGGGGGGGGACATATTTGCACGCAAGTAACGTACCAAAAATAAACAAGAAGGGAGATGGGACAGCAGTCGCCGGAATAATCATCGGAAGTCACCGACGGTTACCGTTGGTGTTGGAAAATGGGGAGGAGAGAATAAAGAGGAGAGAAAAGGAAGCGGTAGAAAAGAGGGGGGGACATCAGTCGCCAGAATAATCATCAGCAAAGCAGCAGTCGCCGACGGCTACTGTTAGGGTTAGGGAAGTAGGGAGGAGAAAAGACAGAGGAGAGAGAAAGGAGCGCTAGAAGATATATATATATATATATATAGAGAGAGAGAGAGAGAGAGATAGAGAGAGAGAGATAAGGAGAGAAGAGAGATGATCAGAAAACTTACCTGGTGGGTTGGGTGATTGCCGGCGTCGTTGCTTGTAAGATGCCCGGTCAGAAAGTGACCGTTGGATTTCAATCGAAGAGAGAGAGAGAGAGAGAGAAGTGGGAGGGGGGGAGAGAAAACGAAATGTCTATCTTATAAAAGAATTAAAGAAGAATAAACTGCCATTAATAATGAGAGTTTCACTAGTGTACTTGAGTGTGATTGTGATTGGATCGTCTATCTATTAATTACTGGATTTCTTACTTATGTAATTTTTATTGTCTATTTGATTTAGCTGATAAACCACCCGATAATCGTTAATCCGATACTGATCCGCTCGATATCTTATCGAGTAGCTAGCGAATTAGTACATTTACAAGCCGATAACCGATAAGCCAAACTGTTAAGCGTAAATATATGCGCAATCAACCCGATATTTTTATATTCTGATCATGTCTTTTATATGTGATAGTTTTTAATAACAAAAAAGGAAAAAAAGCTAAGAGACTATAAATGGATAAACCATTAACTTAATTTCATTTAATTCTATTTTTTGATTCAAATATTTACAAAAAGTAAAGGGAAAAAGGTCAAATTTGTTTACTATTCAAAAAGGATCCATTTTGCCATCTCTAACGGGGGAAGGGAATAAAATGGGATTGAGGTGGCAGGTCACATGGGATGGTGTTAGCCATAGTGGAGGAAATTAAGGACCGAAGGGAAATTTTGAGCTATTTTTATAACATCAGGGATATTGTTAAACTAATAATATAATTATTTTCAATAGTGTAAAAATGATATCAGGTAGCCACTTTAAAACACTGCTATTTAGAAATTAGCCACCGAATCCTGAATTTTAATTTTTCAGTTTAATTTTTCTAGACAAAAATATCAAGAATCGTCCTGAAGTTAATTTTTTTTGTTTGAAATTTCAGAACAAAATAAGTACTGACTAATCTATAAATAGCAACCCTAAAAATTGTTATCTGTGCACTTGCCCCTCAAATAGTGGATGCAGATTAGGTCATTTTTCGGAAAGTTAAATCCCAATTGCACACACATATTTATAGAAATTGCACGGGGCGCCCTATTTGGTCGTCCCCATTTAACATATACCCATATTTTTAAAATTATTTAACATATACCCTATTTTACAACTTCAGGCATCTTCTTCCTGATACCTGTGCAAAACTTCAGCTTATTTAATGCTGATATTTTTACAAATTAACTAAACAACTTCAGCATCTTCTACTGAAATTTTTGAAAAAGCTTTATGACAAAACTAATTAGTCCAAGACAAAACTTCAGCTTATTTAGTGCTGAAGTTTTTACAAATGAACTAAATAACTTCAGCATCTTCTGTTGAAGTTTTTGAAAAAGCTTTATGACAAAACTAATTAGTCCAAGACAAAACTTCAGCTTATTTAGTGCTGAAGTTTTTACAAATGAACTAAATAACTTCAGCATCTTCTGTTGAAGTTTTTGAAAAAGCTTTATGACAAATTAATTAATCCAGGACAAAACTTCAGGTTATTTAGTGTTGAAGTTTTTACAAATGAACTAAATAACTTCAGCATCTTCTGCTGAAGTTTTTGAAAAAACTTTATGACAAAACTAATAAATTCAGGATAAAACTTCAGCTTATTTAGTGCTGAAGTTTTTAGAAATGAACTACATAACTTCAGCATCTTCTGCTGAAGTTTTTGAAAAGGCTTTATGACAAAACTAATTAATCCAGGACAAAACTTCAGCTTATTTAATGCTGAAGTTTTTACAAATGAACTAAATAACTTCAGCACTTCTGTTGAAGTTTTTGAAAAAGCCTAGATTTGTCTGATTGTCTTTGCTACTTCAGGCCCGTATGCCTGAAGTTTATGCGAAAAGTGGATACGCTTGTAATTTTTTTTTACAAAGCGGGTATAAGTTAAAGTGTAACCCAAAAAATGAGTATAGATGCAAAAGCCCCGAGATATTTCTTCAAAACAACGTCGAAAACAAAAATAGGTAATAGTGCAATGAAAAATGAGGTGGAAGATGTATTATGGCCCTGTTCGTCCATGATTCTTTTTTTCTTTTTTCTTTTTAAAAAAAATATATATATATTTGTCCATGAAAATTTATAAGTTTTTGTAGATTTTCTGAATATGACTTTTTATAAAACCAAAATTTCAAGTTTTTCGAAGAAAACTTCTTTTTCCACTCACAAAATTATAATATTTTTCAAATGAAATGTATGTCCAATCATAATTTCAAAATTTAAATATCATTTTTCAACTTAACTTCAAATATTATTTTTTTTTTAAAAATTTAATTTCTTATGACCAAACGCCTACTACAATTATTTATAATAGAAATGCACATTTGAGTCAAGAAAAGAGAAGTGAAAAGAGAAGGGAGGGAAGAATTTTCAAGCATGGTTCCGTGCTGTTGCCTTTGACAAAGGGGAGAGAGATGACGTTGATTGGCCAGTGTCACCAGCAAACCCTTGCTTACTTTCGTATAAAATGCCAAATGTTATTGTAAACTTCATATAAAGTAAAGTTTTTAAAATAAAACTTAATTACATATGCAGTCACGTTGTGGAATAGATCATACATCCATTCTATCCTTACGGCTTGTTTGAATGGTCATTACACATCGTTTCGTATCGTATCGTATTGTATTATACTGTATTATTTGATAAATATAATATTTGGATAAATTGTATCGTTTTTCATCGTTTTATAATATCACGCACCAGTAATATGAAAAATAAATTTGTAATATTATAAAAAAAAATTATGGTGCAGGGTTAAATTAGTATATAAAAAGGTAGGATAAATGATAAAATAAAATTATTTAATAATAATAAAGGGTGAGATTGAGAGAAAAAGACAAGATAACGACGCGACCACACCAAACCGATCGTTACATAAAGTGATACATTTTCGTCGTTATGTAACGACAGATTTAATGATACGATACAATAAAATTTAAGTAACAATCAAAATAAATATCGTATTTAAAATATCAATAAAATATAATACAATAGGCAACAACCATCCAAACAAGTTACTTATATATGCATTCTCATGAATATTGCACTCCCTTTTCCTCTCAAAATAAATAGTTGCTTCTTTTTATATAGTTAACATCGTAATGATAGGGCACTGGACACCACAAATGTTACTTCTTGTATTATATTACTAGAAGTTCTTAATTCGATAGAGTGGCGTGTTTATAAATTCCATCAAGGGTATCCAGCCATCGCTACAAAAAAAAGTCTATTTGAGAAGGTTAATTTTTATGTTTTGCGACGGTCAGCAAGCCCCATTAAATGATGTTGCGGCGGTCTACCCCAGTTGTAAGGTTCACCCCTATTATTTTGCGGCAATTTTTTACTGCTCGCCGTAATCATTTAACGAAGGTTATTTGTCGCAGTTTAACTCCCACAAATTAAAATTTTAATCAATTTAGCAACATATAAAAAATATACAACGGCGGTTGAAAACCCCGTGACATAATTATTTTGCAGCGGTTTCAACCTCCGCAATATATCTTAGAAATATAGCAAATTCTATTTTGCATCAGCTTTAACCCCTTTAGTTTGTTTATTTAGTGGCAGTTTTAATCTCCTCTATTCATTGAAGACCTTTTTTTAGCAATTGTGGGCCTCCCTGTTTGTTTAATACAATATTATAATTATATTAATAAATTTTAGATAAATGTTAAGTAACAAGCACGTATCATATCCAGTTGTGTTCATTGGTAATCGAATTCAAGATTTATCCATTGGAAAAGTATTTGGAAAGATTTGAAACCTTTGAGAAATACAGCTAATGACCCAAAATCAGGTTAGTATGTCACCTGTAAGGACTCTTCTAATGAAGAGAGTTTGATATAACCTACAAAATTTTTATGAGGAAAAAAAATTTAGTAACCTGTCAGTTTAATAAGATCAAAGACATACTTTACAATTTTATAAGCTAAATAAAAGGGAATGGTAAAGTTAGCTAATTATCCAGCATGAACAACAATGAAAACATATTTACATGAATACAGTAAAATATCATTACAGGGAAAAGAAGTGGTTGTTATAAAGAATATAACCTGGTATCTCTCAACGAAGCTACAACAGAAGAGTTGGGAGTTATGCATTGTAACGACCCGATCGGTCGTTTTGAGCATTTGCACTTCATTCGGTAGTTTGGGGGGCACAAGTAGCTCCATATAATGTATTTGGACTTATGTGCAAAATTTGAGTTCATTTCGAGTTGATTTGATATGTTTCGGCGTGAGTTTTAAAAGTCGAAAGTTCATTAAGTTTGATTTGAGATGTGTTTCATCGTTTCGATGTTTTTATGCGTGACTTGAGGCTTAGTAAAGCGAGTGTCAATATTTCTAGGCGGGGATATCTAGTTTTGGTCTCACCCAAGGTTCGACTAACATAATAAATTGGAAATTGCGTACCTTGTTCTTCCCGAACTAGAACTCCACTTACCGCTATCTTTGATACTACCACATAAAAGTATAGTTGTTCGTCTTCCCTCGGTGTGAGAAGCAGTGGCGGGCTCGATAAATATCTCTTAAGTTCTTCCAAGGCTCGTTGGCATTCCAGGGTCTATGTGAAGTTGTTTTTCTTCTTCAACAACAAGAAAGATCGATGACTCTTATCGGAGGACCTCGAGATGAATCGCCCCAGGACGGCTATGCGCTCGGTTAGCCTTTGCACAACCTTCATGCTGTCCATTATCGTGATATCCTCGATAGATTTGATCTTGTTGGGGTTGATCTCGATTCCTCGGTTAGATACCATGAATCCGAGAAACTTACCTGATCCGACTCTGAATGCATATTTTTCCGGATTCAGCTTCATGTTGACTTCTTCAATATCCTGAAGGTTTCCTACAAATGCTTTAAATGGTCCTCTGTTCGTAAGGACTTAACTAACATATCGTCAATGTAAACTTCCATAGATTTTCCTATTTGCTCTTCGAACATCATTAGTGATGAAGGAGGTCTTTTCTTGATCATCCGGGTTCATTCGTATTTGGTTGTACCTGGAGTAGGCATCGAGAAAACTGAGGATCTCGTGGCAGGCTGTGGCATCGATCATGCGATCGATGTTAGGCAAAGGGAAAGAGTCCTTAGGGCACGCGTAATTAAAGTCCTTGTAATCCACACATATTCTCAGTTTG
Source organism: Nicotiana knightiana (assembly GCA_005239525.1). Classification (NCBI taxonomy): domain Eukaryota; kingdom Viridiplantae; phylum Streptophyta; class Magnoliopsida; order Solanales; family Solanaceae; genus Nicotiana; species Nicotiana knightiana. Next base: position 16,601 of record ML416570.1, on the reverse strand, counting down.
TTCCCTTTTTTAGGGACTACTACTACGTTTGCTAGTCATTTTGGGTATTTGACTTCCCGAATGGACCCTATTTTAAGGAGTTTAGTCACCTCGTCCTTGATGAAGACATGATTGATCTCGCACTAGGGTCTCCTCTTCTGCTCCACCAGGTGGAATTTCAGGTCCAGGCTCAGTTTATGCGTGGTGATCTCCGGTGGGATACCTGTCATGTCGAGATGGGACCAAGCAAAACAATCTATGTTAGCTACAAGAAATTGAATGAGTTTTTTCCTGAGCTCGGGAGTTAACCCTGTGCCCAGGTATACATTTCGATCGGGCAGATGTTCGAAGTATGACCTGCTCCAGCTCTTCGACCGTTGATTCGGTAGCATCGGAATCATCGAGAAGTATGAAGGATCGAGGAACCCCATAATCATCGTCTCAGTCAGTCCCCTTCTTGTCAACTTGGGTTGACGTCGGCATCGGTGATTGCTATTTGGCTTCCTGTTTTGCTTTCTAATCTGACTCCTCTGTCGATGAGAGTGTTGATATTGGAATTACTTCATCAATGACAAACATTTCCTTCGCGGTGGGCTTCTCCCCGTGGATTGTTTTGATCCCCTCTGGTGTTGGGAATTTTAACACCTTGTGAAGGTTCGAGAACACGACCCACATGTTGTGGATCCACGGCCTCCCGAACAGGCGTTATATCTCATCTCCCCTTCGATCACATAAAACCGTGTCTCCTGGATGGTTTCGGCTGCATTCACAGGTCACTTCATTTCTCCGTTAGTAGTTTCACAAGCCATGTTGAATCCATTTAGAGCTCGGGTCGGGGGCACGATTTGGTCCTGTAGGCCGAGTTTTTCTATGACCCTCGATCGAATGATGTTGGCCGAACTATCTGGATCAATTAATACACGTTTAACTCGAGTTTATTCATGAGTACAAATATTACCAGTGCATCATTTTGGGGCTGCACGATTCCTTCTGCATCCTCGTTGTTGAAAGATAAAGTTCCTTTTTTGGTATGTAATCTCGAGTCTGTTTCTCCCTCGTGATTGATACTTTGGTGCGCTTTAACATCAGACCATGGGGAACATCGACCCCTCCGATGATAATATGAATGACGTGTTAAGGTTCTTGTTGCTCGTTTCGTTTATTGGAATCTCTGTTTCTCAAAATGATTCTTGGCTCGGTCACTCAGAAACTCTTGAAGGTGCACGTTGTTGAATAACCAGACTACTTCTTCTCTCAATTGTCGACAATCTTCCTTTCTGTGGCCATGGGTGCCATGGTATTTGCACATTTGGTTGGGATCTATTTGGGCTAGGTCAGTTTGTAAAGGTCAAGGCATCTTTGATGCGTCCGATAGTCGATACGATGGCGACTGCATCAACATTAAAGTTTTATTATGATAATCGTGGTGCTTTTTAAGATCCGATAGGCCTGTCAAAGACGTTCTTGCACATGAGCCCTCAAAGCTCTGGCCTCGATCACTTCTCATTTCACTTCGTACAGGATTTCACCCAAATTTGTTGCTCCTACGATCTACATTGCATGGCTGGTACCGATCTCTGTTCAACCTCAGTTCTCGGTCAATGTCCCTCTTAATTCTATCAACGGGTCTGATAGGATAAATGGACCCGGAAGGAGCCTCAAGTTGGTCTTCTTTGACCCTAATCTTCGATTGATACAGATTATGCGTATCGGCCCAAGTAACAGCTGGGTATTCAATCAAACTGTGCTTCAACTGTTGCGAAGCCACTGAGCTTTGAACATTGAGTCCTTGGTTGAAAGCTTGAACAGCCCAATCATAGGGGACCAGTGGAAGGTCCATTCGTTCCATTTGGAATTGAGATACGAATTCTCTAAGCATTTCATTGTCCTTCTGCCTTTCCGACTTCCTAGTTTCAACCTTGATGGCCCCAGCGTGTGCCTTTACAAAAGAATCTGCAAGCATAGATGAGTCAATAGAATTAGGTAGTAAATTGTGGTACCATATCATAGCTCCCTTTGAAAGGGTTTCTCCGAAATTCTTTAGCAAGACAGATTCGATCTCCTCATCCTCTAGATCGTTTCCTTTTATAGCACATGTGTAAGAGGTGACATGCTCGTTCGGGTCGATCATTTCATTGTATTTAGGAATCTCAGGCATGCGGAACTTCTTGGGAATTGATTTGGGAGCCGCGCTCGAGGGGAAAGTTTTTTGCATGAACTTTTGGAATCCAGACCCTTTAATATTTGTGGTGCCCCCGGGATTTGATCGACCCTGGAGTTGTAAGTTTCCACCTTCTTATCAGTTTCCTCAATCTTCTTTTCCCCAAACTCTATTCGTTTTGTCAGTTCTTCGAGCATCTTCATGATTGCTGGATCGGCCTTCGATTCTTTCTCTATTTCCTTGAAGCCAATTCGACCCCGTGGACAATTTCCTGGGATGGCTCGGGCTCTATCATGCTCGGTGGGTGATTCTAGTTTTGGAGCTGGGCTATTACTTCATGTTGATCCTGCAACATTTCGAAGATCACCCGCAGGCTGATCCCGCCCTCTTCGCCGCCATGTGTGCTTTGAGCGGCTGATCGAACATCCTTACGGACGTTGCACTCGGAATCGACGACCAAATTTGCGTTGATGGCTGCATGTGAGCTGACGTCGATTAGATCTACAATCGAAACTCCATCGAGGCCAACTGAAGGTATGTCGTTCCCTGACGCTATGTTAGCATTTTCGCCGTGATGACCGAAATCATTATCCACGTGTAGGGGTGCTGACTGAGAGTTTGACATTTTGGTCCTGGAATCAAAGATACTCCAAAGAACAGGTGTAAAATAGTGTGTATTATGAAAGTTTGTACCAGATTATCACTATTATACTTAGCCTCACGGCGGGCGCCAAACTGTTTACCCTCAAAATTGGATAACAATTGAATTTATACGTGGTTTTAGGGATACGTGATATGACTTGGTACAAATTAAGAAAATAGATTGATATTGAAATTAACAATAAAAGAATAAATGCAAACCATACGAATTGAATAGCCTTGTCCTTCGAGTTCGATCACCCTCGAACCAAGAGATGCCTCAACTGATGTATGAACAGAATAACAAGATGATAAGAGCTAGAAATGATAGTATATTGCTTTGTGCTGCTTATTGCAATGTATGTTACAAATGATCAGCCCCTTTATATAATAGGGGAATCCTACTCTTGATACAATTCTATACAAGGTAAAATATCTCATGATTTGCTAATTCATCGGCCTCTCCTTGATACGTGCCGGGATTTCCATCGTGATCCCTATCGCGGATATTTCGGCCTTATGTTATTTGGCTCGGAAAATTTCCCTCGATCTTATTCGGTCCCGCGGTCACGAGCTCTACGATGCAACTTCGCACCTCAGTTTGATATAACTCGAGATCGAGTGCTAACCTGTCATGTTTCAGTCTCGATCCGTCACAAAAGTGTAACCTCTTTACCTCAAGATTTGACTCACAAGTACCGCACATTATTTACAACTCACTCACTTGCTCTAACATAGAGGTCAATGACATTACCTTTTCTTCATGAATCAAGTGCCCTCACACAACAAAAGAGAGTACTTCCACACACAATACAATTTAAGAACAATATGGAACTCAAGATAGAAGGACTTAACTCACTCTCAGAAACAACATTCATATACCACAAAAGATGCACCATAGGCTTGCCCGTAGTGTACTACTCTACTAATCGAACTCATTCAGTCTAGGATCAAGTAGGACTTTAATTGGTTGTAATATAGACTGCGGGACGGGTAGGATACATTTAGATATAAGAGTGACTACACCTCCATAAGCACTTTAATACATACAATTTAACATTAAAAATACCATACTTATGTCAAACCATATCTCCACCTTCACATCAATGTATATTAACTCCATACTTCTTTAAGCACAATTATATCAAGAGTTACCACTTATCGAGGAATATTTGCACAATAATACAACTACTTTTTCCTTTCTTTTTCAATTCAAGTGGCTCTTACCTTTTTCAAAATATTGCACATTTCTCCTTATTTCATTAGTTCCACTCAAAAGCCAAACCAACCTCCACTTTAACTTTTACAAAGTTCATACAAATCAAGTGCTCATGAGAGGTGAAAAGGTTCAAATAAATGGTTAATTCAAACAAATGGGTAAGACTTGTAATGTGGTTGCCAAAGAAACATTATTACAGGATCAAATGGGTTAACTACGACACATAACAATTAGGCGGGTAAAACATATAACTGGTTCAACAAAGAAACACATATATCACTTCCAAGACTGAAGAAAACTACTATTTCGCTTTGCAAACACTCGGGGCAAGTTAGACATCAAATGCAATGCACGGAACTAAACACAAACCTCACACACACATGGCATATAACTCACTCATTATTTGAATCATCAAGACACTCCAGTCAACGTAGTTAAGCAAAGTTAGAAGCATACAATTTAGGGTACTTAAACAAGAGTCAAAACTGAGACTAAGCGTCACAACTAAAGTAATCACTATTCTCAAGGCATAACAAAGTCAAGAGATATTTCTTCAATTCAAAACATAGCACAAGGTTTCCTACTTCTAACAAAATAAAAACTAACTACACCTGGTTCAAACGAAATCCTTGGAAAAGAACCGCGGCATAATGAAAAATCAAGGGGGAATTATTGCACTACCTCACAAAGAAAATCTTTTTGTCCTTTTTCTTTAGACTTAAATCCCTCAAGAAAACTGTCTAGGAAATCCATCGTCGAGAAAAGTCCAATTTTTCTACTTTTTTTTCTCAATTTTTCTTAGGAGCTACTAAAATACTACACAACTACGAAAACAAAAACAAGAAGTTAACATTTTTCTAACACACTACTAATCATCTAGAGAAATTCTTCCACCCCACACTTAATGGAGTGCAGTATCCCTAATGCACAAATAAAGCAAAGCAATAACGAGGATGGACAAGAAACTCCTTGAAAGGCCAAAGGCGAAGCAATAGAGGCTCACGAGGTACTCAGACTTCCCCCAAGCATGGTCTTTTGTGTGGGCACCTCACACTTAGTTCTCACCATCTAGATCGCTTTTGCACTCTTCCAATGGCTTTGACTAGTAATCCTACTGTTGTCCCAAGAAAGGAAATAGTTTTGAAGATTGACAAAGGAACTCCGAGATGAACCAGGTCCATCACAGGTGACATAGACCAGCAGAGTCAAAGGCACATGAGATGCACATGCATGAGATAAATGTATTCTGGTAAAATTGAGATATATTATGATCGAAAAGATTGCAAAAACGAAATTGGAGAAGGACTCCTTATTCAATAAGAATAGAATCTAAGATAAGGAAGAATTTAGGAGTTGAGTTTGATTAGAACTCTTCTACCAAGGAAGAGTTGCATTAGGATTCTAGTTAATTCCTTATCTACTAACTACTATAAGTTGCAGATTATTCTTATTGTATATAGACGCACAAAAATAGAAATTTATCAAGAATTGAGAGCAAAATTCATTAAGAAATTTTGCAACCAGTTCGAGCCAAATTGGAGAGTGCAAATCAGGAGCTACTTGAACCAGCTAGAAGAACTAGTTCCATTTGTTGTCTTTTAGTCTAGTTTATTTCTAGTAGGTGATTACAAATTGTATCTTTCAGCTTTATCTAGAAGCAATTATAATAGGTACTGAGTGTTCAAGTTATAGTTAACTTGAAGTTTGTCGCAAATAGCTAGAGGCTAGTTTGCCACAAAGGGTTAGAGTTAATCCTTAGGTTTACAAAAGAGTTTATTTTGTAAACGTTGTTTGGCTCATTGTTGTAANATTTTGTAAATGTTGTTTGGCTCATAGTTGTAATGAAGTGTTTGGAGAAAATCCTACTGAGTAGTAGGTCGTGGTTTTTCACCTTTTGAGCCAGGTGTTTTCCTCATAAAAATCTCTGTGTTCTTTAATTTTCTGCATTTATTATTCCGCAATAGTACGAGTTGGAACACATAGAAGAACCAGGTCCTTCTATAACGACAGTACTCGAAAATTGGACACCACACAAATCACCCTCCCTCCCCCCCCCCTTGTGTGGTATTGACGTATAAAACATCAATTGGTATCAGAGCAGGTTATCCTTGAAGAGTCTAATACCTTAGGAAAAGATCAAGATGAGTGCACTACCTGAAAAGTGTAAAGAGAAATCCACCACTAGGCCACTACTATTCGATGATCACTTGCAGATGACTGATGGATGCTTCAAATGTGGTAAATAGAACCCCACGATCAAGAACTGTCCTATGTGGGAAGTCGAGTGGGAAAAGGAGAAATCTGAAAGAAGGAACAGGTTCATGAAAAGAAGAACTACAACAAAATATCATCCAAAGCAATGGTTGCTGAACGAGCTCTTATAGCAGTTCCAGAATCTGAAGATGAACCTGACGAAGAATCCGAGATAAGTTTTCTGGACCTTAAGGATAAAATTAAACTCCTTTCTAAAGATATACTATTTGAATTGTTGCTAATTTTAATTGATGAATCTAAGAATATAAGTTCTGAAAAAGACCAGCTGTCAAAAGAATGTAACTTTTTAATAGCAGAATGCAAAAACCTGGAAATAAATATTTGTAAAACTAAAAAGGAAAATACTACATTGAAGAACCAGGTTCATGCACTTGATACAACTGTCTTAGAACTTAAATCTGAAAATCTAAAATTGAAGTTAGGAACAAGTAAAGAAATAGCTAGTGACACACAACTCTCACTAGAAAAGGATCTAGGAATGGTAAAAGATGAGCTTTATAAAAAGGATGAACTATTAAGAACCCTGAAGGAGGACTTGACTAAGTTTAAGCATGAGATAGACAGAACTTGTAAATGGAACAGGTCCTCTGATGCACTTTCATGGCTACAAAAATATCATAGTAGCAACAGAAGAAGACTTGGCTTTGGGAACTCTACACCTAAGTGGGATCCCAAAGGCAAGTACCTCACACTCCCTGAGAACAAGATTTGCACACACTATGGTAATATTGGTTACTATAAAAGTGAATGCACTGCAAAAGAGAAGGCAAGTCAGAAGAACAAAAATTTTGTTCTAGGAAAAAATAGGCTGCCAAGTTGGGATAAAAAGAATGTGATTTATCCTTTTGCCTATATAAAGGGACGCAAACTAGTTTGGGTTCCTAAGACTAACCCTTGATTTCCTTTTGCAGTTCAAGTGAAAGGGAGCAACAAATATGGTACATGGATAGTGGCTGCTCAAAGGACATGACAAGAAGCAAGGACCAATTCCTTTCACTTGAGAACCTCAAAGGAGGTAATGTCTCCTTTGGAAATGGGAAGAAATGTGAGATCATTAGGGTTGATAAGGAACAAGATGATGAAGATATTGGACTAACAAGAAACTCAAATGATGAAGTCACAGTCCAGCCTGAAGTAGCATCACAGGATGGAACAAGTGATGGAACAGGTCTTTTCACCCAGGGCAACGTGACAGGGGGAACTGACTAGAGAGGAACCAATCCTCAAACCTCGAGGGAACCTGTCCATGAACCTATTCCTTAGAAACAAAACCAGGAAGGAACATCCAAACAAATTCACACTCCTATTGCAACATCCACGAAATTGGATATGGATGAACCCGTTCATCTGTTGATCAGAAGATGTATAGGGGAATGATTAGCTCTTTGTTATATCTCACTACTAGTAGACCTGACATTGTTTTTAGTGTAGGCCTTTGTGTTGGATTCCACGAAAATCCAAAAGAGTCTCACTTGACTGTTGTCAAGAGGATCTTGAGATACCTAAAAGGCACCACTAACCTTTGTCTATGGTATCCATAAGGTAGTAATTTCAACTTAGTGGGATATGATGATGCTGATTATGCAACTTTTCTTGTGGATAGAAAGAGCACCTCAGGTATGACACAATTTTTTGGCTCATGTTTTGTGTCTTGGGCCACCAAAAAGGTAAAATTCTGAGGGCTTATCTACTTCCGAAACTGAGTGTATTTTTGTTGCCTCATGTTGTCCTAAATGTTGTGGATCAAAAAAAAATTAATTGATTGTGGGGTTGATGTAGGTTGTATCCCTATCTTTTGTGAAAACACTAATGCAATTAGTATGACCAAGAACTCGGTTCATCACAAAAGAACTAAGCACATAGATGTTAGACATCATTTTTAAGGGATAATTATGAGAAGGGATTGATCACTATTGAATTTTATGATACTGATAAACATATTGTTGATATCTTTACAAAAGCACTGAGTAGAGAGCATTTTGGAAGGAACAGGTTACTATTAGGGATGATTAAGATCACCTGATTGAACCAGTTCAGAATGTACATGGAAAAAAAGGGAAAAAGAAGAAGGAAAAATGAAAAAAAATTTGGCTGGAAAATTAGGAATTTGTGTAAATAATCAGATTAAAAATTGCTCAGTATCATACTATAAAAAGTATACTCTTATGCCATGTTTCGATATGGCTTACTGGTCACTAATGAAAATTTTCCTATCTCTGCAAATTGAGGCTTGATCAAGACGATTCTGAAATGATGAACCTGGTTCATCGTGCTGGTTCATCTGAAAGGCGAGGTATGTGTTCTAGACTCTGCACACTTTCAAATACCAATAATTAAATCATGAGCAGAACTCTACCCAAACTCAAAATCTTCAAAAGCCAATATAATTTACTTTGAACCAGTACCGTTTTAACAAGAATCCTCACCAAATTAAAATACCTAGATTCTAGGGAAGCCTTAACCGTATATTCAAAACTAAAATTTCATTCAAGCCATCCCCTCCCTTACAGAACCATTCCCAAATTTTCGATGATTCTTTCAAGTCGGCGACTGAGGGGGAAGAAACTAGGTCTTTCGATTATGAACAGGTAACTTCTGTACCATAACCTTCTTCTGAGATCATTTCTGAGGTCGCCGAAAACTTAGAAAACAGGTTCATACTGGTTGGGTCTGTGGAATACGTGGAAATGCTTGAGATAAGAAGGAGAGGAGGTAAAAATAAAATAGAAAAGAAAAGGAGAGTGAGGGAGTACGGAGTAATGAGAAGGGGAAAAGGGAAGGAAGTGGTTGATTCTTCATCCACATCAAAATTTGTTAGAATGGCTATTTGTGGAGCTAATCCAGAGAAGGAGGAAGAAAGTAGCAAGAACGCAGGGGAAAGTGAATCAGGAGAAGTCGCTGAAGGGTTAGTAAATCTAGAAAAGCACACAGATGAACTTGGTTCATCTACTGAGGAAACCCTAGCGGATCTGCTGAAAACCTTAGGCGATAGTTACAATCAAAAGAAGAAAAGAACTCCTAAAGCTCCAACTTCTGAGACAGCAAGAGCAAACAATAAAAGAAAAGCTGCTCCGTCTGAGACTTCCGATATTTCTCTTCCAAGAGGAAGAACTACAAGAAGCAAGTTAAAGCAAAGTGAGGACGAGTTGAAGAGAGCTTCAGAGGAGAGTAAGAAGAAAAAAGTGAAAAAAAAGAGAAAGAAAGGTTGTTGAGCCTATTGAGGCTGTTGAACTGGATGAGATGGACATGGTCCATCAAAGTAAAAAAGTGGCAGAGGTAGAGGTTCAGACCCCTAAGCTCAAGGAAGCCAAGACTTTCTCAAAGAAGTCTTCATCTGTTTCTAAGTCAGTTGAACCATCTACCTTGGCTAAACGAACTAGGTCTGCAGTTCTTCCGAGACTTAATTTCCTAGCCCTGCCTAGAACTTTCAGTGACCCAGATTCGGAATTTTTTTGTTTTTTTGTTGCTCATGTTTCAACTGTTTTTATTTCATTTTGTGGATGTGGAAGAATCATATTCTATCTATCAATGAAGTTTGCTTCTTTTGTTCTTATTCATTGTCTATATTTATTTGATAGTTTTAATTCTTAGTTGATTATTGATGATTAATCCATGATTGCATATGCAATTTCCCAAATGGCCATGAGTAAGTGTTAAAAAACTGGGATTCACACAATTTTGTTTTTTGCAACTTTTCGATGATGCCAAAAGGGGGAAGATATGTTGTGCTCTGAACATGTGATATTTATAACCTAATGAACCTGTTTCTTTGTGATAAATGCTTAATACTCTTATGTGTCAATGTTGGACTAAGCTGAAACAGGCCTGAAGCACAAAGTTTGTCATCATCAAAAAGGGGGAATTTGTTGGCCCAAGAAAGGAAATAGTTTTGAAGATTGACAAAGGAACTCCGAGATGAACCAGGTCCATCACATGTGACATACACCAGCAGAGTCAAAGGCACATGAGATGAACATGCNCTCCTTATTCAATAAGAACAAAATCTAAGATAAGGAAGGATTTAGGAGTTGAGTTTGACTAGAACTCTTCTACCAAGGAAGAGTTGCATTAGGATTCTAGTTAATTCCTTATCTACTAACTCCTATAAATTGCAGATTGTTCTTATCGTATATAGATGCACAAAAATAGAAATTTATCAAGAATTGAGAGAAAAATTCGTGAAGAAATTTTGCAACCAGTTCGAGCCACATTGGAGAGTGAGAATCTGGAGCTACTTGAACCAGCTAGAAGAACCAGTTCCATCTGTTGTCTTTTAGTCTAGTTTATTTGTAGTAGGTGATTACAAATTGTACCTTTCAGCTTTATCTAGAAGCAATTGTAATAGGTACTGAGTGTTCAAGTTATAGTTAACTTGAAGTTTGTCGCAAATAGCTAGAGGCTAGTTTGCCACAAAGGGTTAGAGTTAATCCTTAGGTTTACAAAAGAGTTTATTTTGTAAATGTTGTTTGGCTCATTGTTGTAGTGAAGTGTTTGGAGAAAATCCTACTGAGTAGTAGGTCGTGGTTTTTCACCTTTTGAGCCAAGTATTTTCCACGTAAAAATCTCAGTGTTCTTTACTTTTCTGCATTTATTATTCCGCAATAGTACGAGTTGGAACACATAGAAGAACCAGGTCCTTCTNCCCCCCCCCCCCCTGTGTGGTATTGACGTATAAAACATCACCTACAAAATCAAAACAAACACTACAAAAATAATATAATAAAAATAAAAATAAAAATAACTAGTAAAGTTGGGTTGCCTCCCAACAAGAGCCTGATTTAATGTCGAGACACGACTTGAACCACTTATTGCCTCCACCTCGAACTTATGAATTGAACCCCTAATTTGGCTTCAAACTTTGTGTTATGCTCCCTGGGCGGTGAGACAAATTTAATTGGGCCAAGCAACCAATATCGCATTTTACACTTCTTGGCCTTCGGATGAGGTATGTAATTCCGTCTCTTTGGCACAACGAATCTAAGAATGTAAGAAGCTTGTTCCTCTTCTGTTGACTCTTTCAAAGGCTCAGATGACTCCATTTCCATGTCATCATCCAAACACAATGTTGAAAAATGTATGCAATGAGGACCAATACGCCCTAACTCTAGAATTATATTACTCTTTACATCCTCATATTTACATGCACTACACTCTTCAAATATAACATTATCTGCTACCTCGCACGACTCTAGTGTATTTTTTTTGACATGGGCATCATCAACAAAAATATGCTCGAAGGATTGGCTCTCCACTTTAAGCTCCCCAATTTAGCGTATAAGCTCATTTTCAGCTTCACACAACTCATTACTATTTTGTTTGGTGTTAGACTCAACAACCTTTGCATTTAATTGAGCTTCCAAGTCGTAAATAGTAGTGCCAAATTTATCGATCTCTTGTCCCAGTTCAGCTCTTCCCTCTATAAAGTGTCTCATCCCATTAATTATTCCATCACGTTGAACTTCATATATTTCTAACTTTTCAACTTGTTCCACTAGCCATGTTTGGCTCAAAATCTCCACTTTTTCAAAATTTTCCTTTTCGTGGAACTCGCTCTCTTCATTCAATTCGTCCATTTTGGCCTTCATTCTTGTGATTGCTGCCTCATTCTTTTCATATCTTTTTTGGTTCATCTTGTTGCTCTACTACTTGCGTCAGAATATCCCTAATATATGCATCACCTTCCATATCCTGTAATTCATTGCCCCTATCAAACTCACAAACAGCGTTAGAAAGATCATAATAAGGGCTCAGAGAAGGATGAAAAGAATTAGGACAACCATCCCAATGACTATCTTGACCACCACACATATTACAAATATTCCACTCAAAGGATTGAGATTGTGTGCACAACTCACTCCGGGAATATTCTGACAATTTTTCCACCAGTGCAGTCCTCCACAATATGGACATGGATCATTCGAATAATTTTCATTCCAAGATGTCATGTTAAAATAAATAAAAAATACTAACTAAGCTAAAGAAAGAATAGAAAAAAAATGTCTAATCCAGAAAAATAGCTAATTTCTAAGTCCCCGGCAACGGCACCAAAAACTTGTTGCGGCCAAACGCACACGCAAGTATATGCGATTGTCAAGTAATAAACTGACTAAAAGTCGGATGTCGAACCCACGAGGACTTGTGATTAACTATTAACTAAATTAGACTATCCTAATTATCTGAACAAGAATTAAACCCAAAAGTAGTCATGCTAAAGTAACTAAACTAAAAAGAAAATAAATAATGGACTTTGAACAGAGGAAGATTAGATTTTTATGTTATCAATGTAACGAAAACGAACCAGGATTATGGGCTATCTAACATTCCTATTGTATTCTTCAATTAAATTGACTAACTAATTCATCTAGTTCATTGGGTAACAGGTTTAATATTGCTCATAACAATCTGTCGAGTTCTTACTCGCCTATTCAAGATAACCTAACGTCTATATGTCTATAAAATTAGAACTAACAAGAACGCATTTATAATTCCTTTACATCAACCAGGTAAGACAATTAGGTGTATGTCTATCCTAAATGCGAATTCGTTCCCTGATGCCTAGGTTCAGGAACTTGCTCTACATAATCCTATGTGCAATCTAGAATTTTCACTTCCGAGTTCAATTCTAGATTCGTAGATAGTATTCAATTGGTGATCCAACAATTAAATAATTAAGCACAAGATTGAATAAATAAACCAATGTGATAAACTAAAAAATCAAAATCAATATTCGTTTAACAATAGTCATGAAAGAACCACAACTCTAGAACGTGAAGTTTAGCTCCACATAGACATGGTAGCTAAACAACAAATCATACAAAAAAACATAAAAATTACAAAGTTTGATGGAAGAAAAGATGAAACCCAGCCTCCACGGCAGCTCTGTGCTCTCCCTAGGCCAAAGATCTGTAAAAAGTTCATAAAATAATATTTTTATATGTATTTATATCAAGTAAGATCAGGCTCAGATAAAAACACCTTCTCCCGCGCAAAATAGGATTTTAGCTGTGTAAAAACGGATTTGGCAAATAGAGGTCGATACCCAGCAACAGTGGCTGGGGCGGGTGCAAGGAGAAGGGAGTTTCAGTTCAGAATCGAGCCGAAGGAGTGAAAGCCACTTGACTGTAAGGAGAGGAGCTCTATTTGGATTTACACAAGCACTGAGCGACGCGCTGCGTGCCGCGTTAGTGGACGAATTCAGGGACTTTCAATTTTAAAAATATTGGCCAACATCCTTTGTCCCCCACATAGGCAGAGATGCCAATTAATTGTGAAATCTCTTTTGCCAAACATTTGCATCACAAATATCACGTGGCATTCTTGTTTTATTTCCTTGATAATTTTATCTCATTTTCTTATGTATACTCGGTCATAGATCCTCGAATACGATTTCGGTTTAATTTCTTGAATTTTTACACAGACTTCAAAGTTTCAAATAGCACTAATTTGTTCCATAATATCTACATAGTTTGGAATCACTCCTACAATGCATAAAACATGCAGTTAATGCAAAACACTAGCGATTAAAGCTCAAACTCAATTAAAATATAATAAATTTGAGTGCAATAAACGACTAAAATATGTAATTATTACATATCATCATTGAGTTTTGGTAAATAAAATGGGCAGAACTTTAAACTTATAAATAACACATCACTTTTAACACCTTGAACTGCTGGATTGCTTCATTCAATTATATTAAGGGTGTTTAAAATATAATATATAATTATTTAAAATAGTAATTAGTTTATACACAATATAATTTTTCGACAAAAGATATACACTCGATCACCCTTGACATAGGGTGGTTATGCCGTCAACGTAACAAGAATATGTACAGAATGAGGTGTACTTCCCATTTGGAGGGGAACAATTAGTTTCTATAATTATCAACACGAATAGCCAAAAGAAAATGTTTCAGTTCCAGAGGATTCTACTTCAAAAAGACACAATCATCTGAGACCACGTAAAACTAGACAGAATATTTCAGATGTGTTCTATTTTTTCGAAAGTGTAACGAGTGCTGGACTTGATGTTTATGGAATTTTAGAGTGACATCAAATTAATATACAATAATAATTGAATTTACATCGTAGCTTCGCCCCGGCCCATGCCCTTTGAATTCTTAGTTCTACAGAAATTGCCACCAAATATACAGTTTCCGCGGATGCTCTACGCATTCAGACGTGTGGGACAACGCCAATTATTCTATTTTACTACATTAATGACTGCTTAATTGTGTTAACTATATATGAGGACTAAATTATTTAAAGAAAGTTATAAGATATGTTTTTATTTGAAATATATTCTTCTAAATTTTTGAGATATAAAGTTGTTAATAGTTTTTTTTATAATCGATTTTCTCTAATAATTTTTGCTTGATTGATAATATAGCCAATTTATTTAAATTCTTTCTTGAGATATTGTTAATCTTAGACAAGATTTTACAAAGTAATATAAGTATATAACTATCGGAAGCTTAAAAGTATTGTTGAACACTTCAACTAGTGAAATCTTGGAGAAAGAAATACAAAAAAAATGTAGGATTTTCTGAAAAACGAAGAGATTGGAAAAAAAAAAGATTGACTTGGACAAATAAAGGAAGAGAGAGCAAAAATTTTAATGGAATAAAAAATGGAAAACTAAAAGTTACTAAAACTATTCATCTAAACATTTTTAAGCAGGTCAAATTATTATTTTATTTATATATCTAAAAAAATTCTTTTTTTTATATTAAAACTCTAATTTTGTATTAAAAATACTAAATATTAATTTTACATACCTATAAACCTATTACTTTTCAAAAATGGGGTCACCTAAATTTGGGGGCCTAAGGCACACACCTTACTCCACATAAGATTGGGGCCGGTTATATATATATATATATATATATATATATAAAAGAATAAGGTCTAACAGTTATGGTGGTATAAAAAAATAAGTAAGTATTGCATCATGAGAAAGATCTCCCATATGTCCATTTTCTGCTCTAAAGCAATCATTGAAATTGAAACACGGATATCGTATGGGTTTAATTTTTGTGTGTTGTCGGTTTAAAAAAATAATTACATAATTAAATTATTTATAAGTAGTTATTCGAGTTATTTATAAAATAAAAAAAATCAATAAATCGCACCAAATCGATAATTCGAGTTAAACCGGAAAAAACTCGATTGTAGTTTGGTTTCATTGGGTTTGGTATCGAAAAAAATCTCACCGTAATTGGTTTGATTTGATTTTAAATAATAAAAGTCAAAGGGAAACCAAACCAGCACGATATTTCATATATATAAATTTTAAAAATAGTTTATATATATAAATATTTGTGGTAATGTAATTTATAAATATTTCTTAAACTTTTTCACAATTTTATTTTTTAACGTATTATTTCAAGTTTGAACTTAATATTTTTAAATGATAAATAAATTTTATAGATCCTAAATATAGCAACTCAAACAAAATTCAAATCAATATTAATGCTAACAGAAGAAATTCAATTCAACACGAGTAATGACAATAGTGTTTGGATATCTATTTTTTTATTTTTGCATTAGTTTATAACGAAAATGCATAACTTAGTTTATCTTTTTCTTTAGTGCTTAGTTATGTAATTAATAGTACTTATTAGCTGTACTTATTTTTGCATGACCTATATCGTAGTACTTTTATATTATGTTAATTTTTATTATAGCTTATTAATTAGCAACATTTGCTTTATGCAATTTTATTATCTTTGTTATTGAATATTTGAGTATAATGATATGACTCATCTCATATTATTATGTTATTTTCGTAGAAAATACATTATATAGTTGTATCTTACTAGGACTAAAGAGATATTTAGAGCACAAGTTACATATTTCGTGCTATGAAAATTTTGCCGAAAAAAATTTGAAAACCCGAAAAAAACCAAAAAAGAAGTCCCCGATCGAAAAATGATAAGGAAAGAATTAGTGATAAGGAAAGAATTAGAGTTTAATTAGGAATGTGTAATATTTTCCTTATTACCTTGTATATTTATTTTCCTTGTTTAGGTCTTGGTCTCCTATTAGGTTTAGGTATTGGTCTCCTATTAGGTTTAGGTTTTCTCTTATTTCTCTAACTTCTTTGTCTATAAATACTTGTGGAATTAATGAGAAGAGCAAGAGTTTTTCATCAAATATTGTTCTTTGTCTTCCGCATCAAATCTTTCATGGTATCAGAGCCATAGTCTTTTGAAGAACTCTTCATTGTCTAATGGAATTAATGAGAAGAGCAAGAGTTTTTCCTCAATATTGTTCTTTGTCTTCCGCATCAAATCTTTCATGGTATCAGAGCCATAGTCTTTTGAAG
>ML416563.1:0-14171 GCA_005239525.1 Nicotiana knightiana | reverse complement strand
ACAGCTTGTTATTTGGTTAATCGGATGCCTTCATCTCCCATCCAGAATCAGATCCCGCATTCGGTGTTGTTTCCTGAGTCACCCTTATACTCTCTTCCCCCTCGTGTTTTTGGGAGCACTTGTTTCGTACATAACTTAGCCCCAGGGAAAGATAAATTAGCTCCTCGTGCTCTCAAGTGTGTCTTCCTTGGTTATTCTCGTGTTCAGAAGGGATATCGTTGTTACTCACCTGATCTTCGTAAGTACCTTATGTCAGCAGACATCACATTTTTTGAGTCCAAACCTTTCTTTACTTCTTCTGACCACCTTGATATATCTGAGGTCTTACCAATACCGACCTTTGAGGAGGTTACTATAGCTCCTCCTTCACCTTCCGCCACAGAAGTCTTACTCATTCCAACTATTAGGGAGTCTAGTGTGGCTCCTCCTACATCCCCAGCCACAGGAACACCACTCTTGACTTATCATCGTCGTCGGCACCAAGCATCCGGCCCCGCTGATTCTCGTCCTGCACCTGATCATGCTCCTGTTGCGGACCTGTCTCTTCCTAGTACACCGATTACACTTCAGAAAGGTATACAGACCGCTCTTAATCCTAATCCCCATTATGTCGGTTTAAGTTACCCTATTATGCTTTTATCTCTTCTTTGTCCTCTATTTCTATCCCTAAGTCTACAGGTGAAACATTGTCTCATACAGGATGGAGACAGGCTATGACTGACGAGACGTCTGTTTTACATACGAGTGGTACTTGGGAGCTCGTTCCTCTTCCTTTAGGTAAATCTACTATTGGTTGTCGCTGGGTATATGCCGTCAAGGTTGGTCAGGATGGAAATATTGATCGCCTTAAGGCCTGCCTTGTTGCCAAGGGATATTCTCAAATATTCGGGCTCGATTACAGTGATACCTTCTCTCCCGTGGCTAAGGTAGCATCGGTTCGCCTTTTTCTATCCATGGCTGATGTTCGCCATTGGCTTATCTATCAACTGGACATTAAGAATGCTTTTTTGCACGGTGACCTTGAGGATGAAGTTCATATGGAGCAAACACCTGGGTTTGTTGCTCAGGGGGAGTCTCATGGCCTTGTATGTCGCTTGCGCCAGTCACTTTATGGTCTAAAGCAGTCTCCTCGAGCCTGGTTTGGTAAGTTCAGCACAGTTATCCAGGAGTTTGGCATGATTCGGAGTGAAGCTGATCATTCTGTGTTTTATCGGCACTCTGCTTCGAGTCTCTGTATTTATCTGGTGGTCTATGTTGATGATATTGTCATTACCGGCAATGATCAGGATGGTATTACTAAATTGAAGCAACATCTCTCTCAACACTTTCAGACTAAGGACCTTGGCAAACTAAAGTATTTTCTAGGTATTGAGGTCGCTCAGTCTAGCTCAGGTATTGCGATATCACAACGGAAGTATGCCTTAGACATTCTTGAGGAGACAGGAATGATAGGTTTTAGACCGATTGACACTTCGATGGATCCGAATTCTAAACTTCTGTCAGGACAGGGGGAGCCGCTTCTTGATCCTTCAAGATATAGGCGACTGGTTGGTAAACAAAACTATCTCACAGTAACCAGACCTGACATTTCCTTTCCTGTGAGTGTTGTAAGTCAGTTTATGGATTCTCCGTGTAATAGCCACTGGGATGCAGTTGTCCGCATTCTTCGGTATATAAAATCGGCTCCAGGCAAAGGGTTATTGTTTGAGGATCGAGGTAATGAGCATATCGTTGGTTACTCAGATGCTGATTGGGCAGGATCACCTTCTGACAGACGTTCTACGTCTGGATATTGTGTTTTAATAGGAGGCAATTTGGTGTCTTGGAAGAGCAAGAAACAAAACGTAGTTGCTCGATCTAGTGCAGAAGCAGAATATCGAGCAATGGCTATGGCAACATGTGAGCTAATTTGGATCAAACAATTGCTCAAGGAGTTAAAATTTGGAGACATCAGCCAGATGGAACTTGTGTGCGATAATCAAGCTGCCCTTCATATTGCATCAAATCCGGTGTTCCATGAGAGGACTAAACTCATTGAGATTGATTGTCACTTCATCAGAGAATAGATACTCTCAAGAGATATTGCTACAAGATTTGTGAAGTCGAATGATCAGCTTGCTGAAATTTTCACCAAGTCCCTCATTGGCCCTCGTATCATTTATATATGTAACAAGCTCGGTACATTTGATTTATATGCACCAGCTTGAGGGGGAGTGTTAGTTTAGTAGTCAAATAGGAGTAAATAACCTTAACCTTAATCCTAAATGTATTAGGAGTAGGACATGTATTATCTATATATAGGGCTCATTGTATCATTGTATGGAGTGACTAATATATTATTTTCTCCCGTGCTTTCTCACAGAGGCATCTCGCTCGAACTCGCCGATCCGCTCTTCAAGCCTTGCCTCCTTCATAGTGGCCTTCTCCCTCTCCGCCTCTCGTTCAAATCCAAGGACGCGCACGGTATCTTCCAGCCCCAATGCCCTCTCCACAGCCGCAACCCGGGCCATTACAACCCTCTCCAACTCCACCACCTTCCTTTCCAAGTCGGTCACCTTTTCGGTCTATTCCTCGCTCAAATCAGCAACTCTGGGGGCATTGTGTTCATGCTCGGCTCGCAAAGATGACACCATCGTTTGAAGGTCCTCACACTAGGCCACGACACCCTTGCCCACCTCGAGCTTTTCGTCTTTAACTCTAGTCGACCCCTCAAGCTGAGTACATCTGTAGATAGACCGCATCAGGTCCTCGTCCGTTTTCTCCAGTTCCTCTCAAAGAGATCGAGTATCGCCACCCGCTCTAATCCGCATGTGCATCTCTCGCCACCTGTTGAGATACCGACGGTATTTCGCAGCGATCTTCAAAAATACATAGGCCTGCGTCTCAGCCCCGCGATCACTCTCAATATCCAGCATGTAAGTATGAACAAAACAACGAAACGAGAGAGGAAATATCAGCGTAAGCAAAAGACAAAAGAAAGGAAGTAACAAAAGGAAACTCACCCTCAAAGCCATTCTGGCCAAACCATGCGACATACCAGAGTTGCTAATTTCCCGAAGTGATCTGCTTTCAGCGGCGGAGCACAAAAGGTCGAATTGGGGCACCAAATCCACCGTATCCTCCAATAGGTTAACTTCTGACGGGATTTCGAGCTCACGGGAAGGACCTCCTGCCCTCACGTCAACTCTGGTAAAGCCCTCTTCGAACATCCTCATGTCCTTGGGATCAATGTTTGAGTCAGACTCGTAAACATCCATCACCACGCCTTTCAACCTCTCATCAGCCGACGAGGAGGCGCGAGCTTGCCGAGAAGTTGATGGTCCACTCGAAGTAACTATGGCGGCCCCTTCCACGCAAGAAACATGTGTCAACCCCACTCTCGGGCTAGCATCGTCTCCAGCCTCAAATTGCCACTGCAACAGGATCAAACCTCGAGGATGCTTCAGTCAAAGGCATCCCCTTCGACATCACCCTCCGCCTTTTCGATGGTTCCTCCTCACCATCATTGTGAGAGGTCATCCGCCGAACGAATCATGGAGGCCGGGGTGTCCGACGCAATCTGCTGCACGGCCAGATTCAGGCTATCCTCATCCACAAACGTCGCTAGTACAGGCCTGGCCGCAGAAGTCGGCCGGCGAAAAGCAAGGGCGAGAGCCCTATCCCTTATTGTTCCTCTTCAACCTGTCAACGAGAAACCCGACAAAGGAAAGATAAGGCAAAGAAAAAACACAAAGGGAAAAAGCGACCAAGACCAAGATGAGGCGACTTACCGAACGAAGTCTTGGGCCCAAACCTCTCGTGGAAGGGCGCCCATGCGCGAATTCCCACCACGTGAGGCAGAATCGAGCTCACCCACTCGCAAATATCAGAAACTTACGGAGGAGGTAATCTCTCGGCTAAAACAAGGAAAATAAGCAACGAGGTCACTAAAGGAAAACAACCGACAAACTGTAAGAAAGGAAAAGAAGACCTACAGGCAAAATTCCACGTCTCAGGGAACCCGACGGGGTTAGGCACCACATGCTCCGTGCGAACGTAGAAGAAAATCTCCCAGAAGCGGCGGTTGGTTTTATCGCCCATTCTGATCACCAGGCTCTTAGTACCCCAGTGACGAAGGTGAAACATGGTGCCCCTATGAAAGCTGGGGACGAAGAGATGCAGCAAGTGTCGATGAGAAAACCCCTGGAGGGCCAACTCCACGTACTTGTTGGGCATCAAGAAAATTTTGTATATTGTACGGGGTGAGCTGGGCCGGGCACACCTCGTAGAAGCGGCAAAAGTCCGCTGCCAGTGAGGGAAAGGTGAGTGTGTACCAAATAATAAAAAGATACGCGTAGAGTGCACAATACCCTGGGGGGTAAGTGAAATATATCGCCTCCCATCGGGATGAGTTCGATATGATCAGGGATTCTCCATTTAACTTTGAAGGCCGCAAGAACCGTAACATCCATCGTAGATAGCACGAATTCGGATTCGTCTTCGACGGCACTGCTAAAGTCTGTACTTGGCTTCCCCGGGCGGGGCACCACCTCATCTACCATCGGAAAACTCTCGTCTTCCGTCAAACTCGCTCATTCTTTGAGGGAAAGCGCGACATTCTCCGGTACCGGAGCCTCGGTGACTCGATCAGGGATAGAAGAAGCATCGACCATCGCTTCGAATAATTATACAGATCATGGGTATAGAGAAAAGAAGGGTAACGATCACGGGTATTGCCGGCGAAAAAAGAAATGTGAACCGGTAGGAAAGAGCAAATGCTTTCAAGATCTCCTTGAGAACTATTTGAGTAATGCTGCACTCGAATGAGAAACTCCTATTTATAGAGACGTAAATACGCTAGTTTCAGAAACGAAGCGCCACCTTTTCCCAAAAGTAATGGGAGAGGCGCGGGAAATGATGCGACACACAAAGAACGTGTGCCATAATGACACCTGACGAATTTAATGTCATTTAAACTGACATATCTGACGACTCTCTCGAAACATCACATCGCCACCCCACTGAGAGGTGCTCGCCCATCGCCCAAAAATACTCAGATTTCTCAGTATTCCAATTAACGAGGTTCGCCCATCGAACTCGACCAAAGGCGACCCTAATAGGCGGAGGGACTAACTGTATGGGTCAAAATCTGACCACGCGATAATGGCCTCAAAAGGGGAATGGAAAGAAGGTAATTGAGTTGTGAGTGCGTACACAAGACACCGTAACGATAATCGTCACGACTACGGCCGAAGTCGAATCATCAGAGGGCTTGTACGGTGTAGCACTTGCTATGGAGATTAGGGAGGTCGACCTAAAGCGCCAACAACATTTTACAATATACCGGTCAAGGATCGTTGAGTAAGGGATAATACCTAGTATATATACAGTTTGAGAGAATGATAGGAGAAGGGATTTTTTCTTCAAACAATCTCTTCTTCTCGTAGAATCCTCCAAGGGAAATCCAGGAGGGATTCAAGGAAAAGTCCACAACTTTGTTACACTCTTTTGTAACTTTCACCATGAATATAGTAAGAATGCAATTAGTTGCTGTCAACAAAACATCTTCTCGCTCTTCTTTATAATGTATTGTGGAGTGATTTTTGTATTAGTAATTAAGTTAAGAATGTAAATCCACTGTTTTCAACTCAATGTCTTTTATAATCTTGATGGCTTCGTGAACTTCAATATTTACGATTCGCCTCATCTACATATTCCTCGATCTAGAGCTAATTATCTTTGATTAGGATTTACCCACTATTCCGTTTTTTGACTCATGTTAAGAAAAAGGTTAATACTTTTTTTGGTAAAATAATTGTATGTACCTTATGACATCCTGCTTAAACCTCATAATTTCTCGAATCATTTTCCAAAAATATGGATTCAACACATTCTTCTTTTGCGCAAACAAACTAGAGAACCCATTACGGGTACTCCATTCGCAACCACGGCCTTCGTCTAAGCACACTGAAAATGACATATCGGAGATCTCCGTATCAACTCCAAGGAACTCAAAAAATTCCATCATGTTTGGATAAGTTACCTGTCAAGATACACCATTTCAACATTCATCTACATGATGGGTTTAAAACAACTCTAACTACAAACATTTCCAATTGAATGCCCAAAAGAAGGATACAAAGAACAGAAATGGTAAATTAAACAAACCAATGATTTTACCCATAGTAACTCATGATGATCATGTACCTTTTATAGCTTTCTTATTTGACACCTCAAAATGCAGGCTTAACTGCCAAGGTGTTGTCCCATTTTTTTCCATTAGGCTTTAACCAAAAAGCAGCTTCAACAGTTGAATTCATGAGCCATGGGTTTATGAATGAACAAGCTTAGACCATGTATATATATTAAAAAATACATTAAATATGTACAAATTTCATAAACTTTCGATACCGCGAAATTTCGAACCCGTAAATTTTTAACACATATAAACCTCTGCACTCATAACTTTGGAACTTGTAAAATTTCGAACCTGTAAATCGAAAAATGAAAAAACTAAAACAGAAAATATATTTAAAAAAATATTTTTTCCGGGGGTGAGGGGGCAGGGGAAAGGATGCAGAAAAATAAAAAAATAGAAATTTGAAATTATAAAAAAAAAAGTAAAAAAAAAATTTGTGCGAGGGGAGGGGGGGTGCAAAAAAAAGAAAAAAACAGAAATTCGAGAATTGCAAAAAAAAAAGTAAAAAAAAAAAATTGTGGAGGAGAGGAGGGGTAGTGGAGGGTGGCGGTGCAGAAAAACAAAAACTAGGAATTTAACATTATAAAAAAAAAGTATAAAAGAAAAAAATTGTGGGGGGTGGGGGATAGTAGTGTGGTTGGTGACGGAAAAAAAACTGAATTTTTTTAAAAAAAAAAGCCTTTTTAGAGAAGGGGTGGGGTGGGTAGGCATGGGGTGAGGTTAGGCAGGTGGGTGTGGGGTGTAGGGTGGGGAATAGGAGGGGAAGGTTGGGAAGGAGTTTTGAAAATTATTTTCCCTTCTCTTAATAAGTAATACATCCTCCAATTGGAGGAAAATGAGTTCATGAGGAAAATATTTAAACCTACCAAATATAGAAAAACTGAAAAGTATTTTCCGAAAAATATTTTCCTTCATGCCAAACACACCCTATATTTCAGAGATGGAGGAGAGAGAGAGTTTTAGGGCTAGGGTTTCTTCTTCTTCTTCTTCTTCTTCTTCTTCATCTTCTTCTTCTTCTTCTTCTTCTTCTTTGGTTAAGACAATGGTGAATATAATTTGATGGAAACGAGAGTAAATTTGAGATATAATATTTTTATTGTGAGAAGAGTTGACTCAACAACTTTTAGAAAAAACTTAAGCTCTCAAAAATGATTATGGCTCCTTCTATTTTAATTTATGTGGCATAGTTTAACTTGAAAAAAGGGGAAGATTTTTGAATTGTAATCTTAAAAGATTAAAAGATAAAAGATTTTGTAGGACTCGTATGTTCAAAAGACACAATTAATACGAGATGAGGTGTTTATATGGTCGGTAGTCAAATTTGTGCACTAATGCACAAATCATGCTAAATTTAAGGGGGGGTATTTACCCTTTATAATTTGTGAATAAACCTGCATACGACTTGAGTCAGTACGGGATTTAACTCACTCATTTCATAAGTCTCTTCATTCACTAAAGGAAAGATTTGGGATGGAAAAATGGGAGCTTTATAGTTTAATTGGAACCAATTATGGCAATAGTATTTTTTTTTTATTTCATTGTCTCACAAGATATAATTTTTCCTAAAGGAAAATGCATAAGTACTCCCCGATCTATACCTGGATTTTCAATTACACATTCTATCTTTGCGGGGGTTTTTATTACCCCCTAAATTATTTTTAAATGAAATAAATACCACCCTAAAACTAGACAATCAAACTCTTGGCAAGTGGTGAACTACACGCGCTGCCACATGTACATTTCGTACTTTTTTTTATTCTTTCTTCTTTTTCTTATCCTTTTTTCTTATTTCTTATTATTTTTATTTTTTTGTTATTTCATTCTCTTTCTTTTTGTTTTGGTCACCAGCGGCATCAAATGGTGGTTGTCGAAATTTCAAGGACACCATTTTTTCCGGCAAAAAGAAATTTTCTGGCGATAGATTTTTGTCTTGGTCTAAGTGTGTTTTGCTTTATATATCTATATAAAAAATTTTGAAAGTGTAATTTATGTGTGGGAGGAAGAGCAAAAGAAAGAAAAATGAATATAAGCTGAGAAGACTTTTTCCAGTTAAAATTTCAATACCTTAATTTTTTCTGGTATGAGAAGCTTTTCCGATGATGAATTTTTTCCCCAAATCTGAGTTTAATTTGCTTTGCTTATGAATATATCTTTTTGAGAGTTTAATTTGTGTGTGAAAAAGATAGAAAGAAGAAAAAAAAACAGAATAAATAAAAGAAAAACGGTTATACTAAATCGCCGGTGAATGAAAATCTGCCCGAGCTAGAGAAGAAACTAAAAAAGATGTAAAAGAAAAAACAAAGAAAAAGGAAAAGGAAAAAAAAGTAAGAAAAAATGATAAAAAAACAAAAAAAAATTGAAAATCGTTTTTTCTTTCTTCTCACCCTCCCAAGGAGAGTGAAATATACATACCCTGCCACGTCAACTTTAATGATGCAAATAATTTTACTTTAAAATAATTTAGGGGATAATAAAAATCCCACAAAGATAGAGTGTGTAGTTCAAAATCCGGGTATAGGTCTGAGGCACTTATCCATTTTCCCTTTTTCCTAATATTATTTGACTTAACACTTATTCTGGAAGATAATAAAGCTAATTAGATTAGTTAAATATTTGGGTCACCTTAAAGTGTCTTAACGCAGACGCAAATCTCCAACTTTGGTCTATATATTATAATCGAACAATCTATTATGATTTCAAGCATAGTAATATTAGTATGTTTGATCAAGCTTACAAGATCTGCTAATTATAAAAGAAAAATGTTATTTCATAACTACTTTTCGAGAATAGTAATTAGTTTTCTATCTAATCAATTTAAAAAAATACTTTGGTCAAACATTTCAAAAAGTACTTACCCGATTGAAGACCATAAAACCAAGGTCAAGATCAACGCCATCAATAGTAACAGTCTTGGCATGGCCGCCGAGATAATCTTCCTTTTCATAAACCACAACTTTAACACCAGCTTTTGCCAATTCATATGCAGAAACAAGTCCACTTATTCCAGCCCCAACTACTGCAACTTTCATGTTTTTCCCTACTTGTGCAAAAATATATAGTTAAGATGAAATATACATAGAACTGTAAAATGTAGAATGCATAAACATATTATTAGTAAACTGATAACACCCCATACCTGAATGATAAAGGAGACTTTGAAATTGAGGTACAAATACAAGGAATTAAAGTGATGGTATTTCTCCTTTATTTGTTGAAAATATTTAGCAGACTCAACCAATATTGTCAAAGGCTAGGCAAAGGCTAGTGAGGTTTGGTTGGCTCACTACAACTTGAGTTTTATAAAATGAAAAACACATGCATTAGAAGTTGCAAGAATAATTTAGTTCCAGCAAGGATCAAACAAAAAAAAGGGGAGGAGAAAACTAAACACATACTCCTTCCGTTTCAATTTATGTGAACATATTTGATTGGACACGAAATTTAATTTAAGAAAAGAGAAAAGACTTGTGAACTTGTGATGTAAAATGAGACACATACATTTTGTGTGACTATAAACCATTGCATAAAGATAAATTATTTCTAAATAAGAAAAGATGTCATTCTTTTTGATACAGATTAAAAAGAAAATAAGTTCACGTCAGTTAAAATTGAGGGAGTACTACATTTTTTAACCACAATTTTGTCTGTCGTTTCGCAAGGGACTTTAAGAGTAACGTGGCTTAATGAGAACCTATCACCACACTTGGTGAATTAGAGTCCCAAAGTACCAAGTCTATAACAAAGAAAAAGTTCAACTTTCTTTGCCTCGGGGTTGTTTGATAGGAGGTATTAGAAAAAATAATACAAGCATTAGCTTTATGTATTACGAATATTTTATTTGGTATATTTTTTCAACATATATATAACTAATACTTGTATTAGTTATACATTATATTTGACATTATCCTATGTATAAGTAATGCATAGAAAACCATGGCATTAGTAATACCAAGGTTATTAATGCATGCATTAGCATGATTAAAGATAAAATTGTCCTTAAAGTCCCTTAAAACTAGAGAATATGGAGGGCATTTTTGTAAACAACTATTTTTCTTAAAAATTATGCAATGCATTATAATTTTAATATACCACACCAAACAGTAGATAAGAAATAATATATGCATAACTAACTCATGCATTACTAATATACCTTATTCCGCACTATTCTTATACACCCTTCCAAACGACCAAACGACCCCTTAGTTTATGATTTATCTAGCAAGTTCCAATAGGCTGCAAAGTCATAGTGATAAAAAGATTAATCATATTTGAATCATAGTATATAATGAACGAGTTTGAAATATTCTAGTGACCATAGTTACTAATAATCACTCTATTAACTATTTGAAAGAAAGCTTTCTCCTTCAAATTGTAGAGCGTCACTCCATTAACTCTCTCTCTCTCTCTCTCTCTCTATATATATATATATATATATATATATATACGGGTGAACTTGGGGTCAGCACATACCAAGAGTTCTCGGTGAGTCAAACGAAGTATGAATGGATGAGATAGAGATCGAATGTGAGAACTCTTTGGTTCGAGACTGGAATGGGGTGCTCGCCACCGGTCCTGACAAGACAACACCCCCTAAACCCGGAACGAGCTCCAAGACCTCGGAAAGCATTACAAATGGTTGCACACGACTAACAGAGGATCGTGATATCCGCACTCAATCATAAATCATGTGGCGTTATCTCGCTCGATGTCGCAGTGATTGATGTACAATGAAGATTTTTACCTTTTTTAGAATTGTACTAGGGGTAAAACTCACCTACAATATAAAAGGGAAGTTTCTTATTCAATAGACACATTCGATAGCGCATATCAAGGCAATACAAATTTTTTTCTCTACTATCTAACATTGAACGGTTTTTATTTTAACCATAATTCTCCATATACATTTGGCTTCGAATCGAGGGACCGGTCAAGGGGCTAAGGATAATAGTGGTGGTTTGACAAAAATCTCCATAACACACTCTATTTTACACTTGTTCTTTAAGGTCTCAATTTCAGGTCAACTTAAAAATGTCAGTTTCTCAGTCTGCTCATTTGAACGTTGAGGTTGAGTCTGGCCATCATGGCGAAAATAACAATCTGGTGCCTAACAATGAGGTTCCCCTGCTGATCCCAACGGAGTCGCAGTTGCAGACCCAGTCGATGCTAACTCATAGGTGGCCATCAACGCCAACCTGTCTACCGACCCTGAGAGTAGCGTTCGTGGATGAGCCCAACCAACAGCTCGAGAAGCACCCGAAGGCGACGGCGTAAGTCTACGACTGATCTTCGAAATGTTGTGGGCCCAACAGGAAACGATAGTGTAGCTGCAAAATCAAAGTCGCGTCCCACACAGAAAACCAGAAGAAATGAGCAAATCACCGAAAGGCCGGGCAAAGCTGAGTCCTATGTCAGCCCCGAAGTAATGAAAATTCTAGAAGCATTAACGAAACGGGTGGAATCAGGTGAAAAGAAAATTTAGGCAAACGATCAGAAGGTAGAGATATATAATTCCCGGATCCAAGAGCATCTCCAATATTGATAAGCTCGGACTCCAAGAAATTTGTCCCAAAGCTTTTTCCTCCGAGTGTGGCATCGAAGCCAATCCCGAAGAGGTTTCATATGCCCGATATTCCAAAATATAATGAAACCACGGATCCAAATGAGCGTGTGACCTCCTACACATGCGCCATCAAAGGTAGTGACTTGGAATATTACGAAATCGAGTCAGTGTTATTAAAGAAGTTCAGAGGAACTCTGTCAAAAAGAGCGATGATATGGTACCACAACTTGACCCAGAATTCCATTGATTCGTTCGCTATGCTCGCAGTTGCTTTTGTAAAGGCTCATGTCGGGGCTATCTAGGTCGAGACCAGAAAATTGGACATTTTCAAGTTTTAGCAAAGAGACAACGAGATGTTTAGGGAGGTCGTGTCAAGGCTTCAAATGGAATGAATGGACTTGCCTCCAGTTGCGGACAATTGGGCCGTTCAGGAATTCACTCAAGGACTTAACCCCCGAAGCTCCTTAGATTCGCAGCAGCCGAAAAAAATTTAGTAGAGTACCCGGTAGTAACTTGGGCCGATGTCCTCAACATGTACCAGTCAAAAATTAGAGTCGAGGACGACCAACTTGGATCCCCTTCTAGGTTCATTTATCCCATCATAATAGATGACATGCCTAAGAAAGTCGTCGATCATGAATCAAGGCCAGTCCGAGATCGGTATCAACCATACAGTGCAGATCAGAGGGGGAACAATCCTGGGCGTAATCCCACGAGGAACGAGAAGATAAGTGACCGCGGGTCCAATAGCCGAGGTTTGATTAGCAAGAATAGATTTGACAGGCTGCTCGGGGGAAGGGAACCACCGGGATTATCAGAGTATAACTTCAACTTTGATGCGGCCAACATCATATTAGCCGTTGGACGCATCAAAGAAACCAAATGGCCTCAACCATTGCAGTCTGATCCTACCTAGAGAGATCCTAACCTGATGTGTAAGTACCATGGCACACACGGACATAAGACCGAGGACTGTCGACAATTGACAGAAGAAGTTGCCCGGTTGTTCAATAACGGGCACCTCCGAGAGTTTCTGAGTGATCAAGCCAAAAACCACTTCAGGAACAGGGACTCCAATAAACGGATCGACCAAAAAGAACCTCAGCACATCATCAACATGATCGTTGGAGGGGTCGATGTCCCTCAGGGACCAATGATAAAGCGCACTGATGCGAGGCTAGAATTCATAGTTTAACATGTTACATGCCTTACATTTTATGTGCGTTAATGATAAAAATACACTTTTTATGTGCTTAATGGAGTTTATTTCATGTGTAGGTGAATTGGAGATGGAAACCGAGCTAAATGGATGCAAATACGTCGAAAATACGCTTGAGAGGCGAAGAGGGAACACCCTGGCCTTATCCAGGCGTTCGCCTTCTAATGCCAGGCTGGCCCTGGCGTTAAGGGGGCGTTAGCCTCCTAAAGCCAGGCCTGGCCTGGCCTTATCCAGGCCTTAGAGCCAAAACTCCTAGTCTCCTGGTTATGGCCAATTTCGAGTTTTGACGAGTTTAAGTGTTTCCCGGTTGAAATAGAAGTCTCCTACACGTTTAGGGTTTGTCCTAAACTTATAAATAGACCCCAAAAACACAACTTAGGGAGAGATTCGAAGAGGAGAGAAGGGATTCGAACGGCAAGACATCAAATTGTACAGATTTTCTTCATTACTTTGTAGGTAATTATGCAAGTTATTTTAGATTTGATTCTTATGAATTTGTTTAGCTAACTTGTTTAATCTAGGGTTTTGGTAGAACCCGTTGGGGGATGAACTTATTTTGTTATTAATATAGTTCCGATTGGTTGATTAATCTCTAATTTTTCAACTACGTTCTTGTTGTAGTTAATTGAATGGCTATCAATTAGCTGTNAAGTGAACTGTAATGCAATCTAGCTAGCGTAACTTGAGAGAGTGCGTCTAGTAAATTATCATAATTACTTGAGAGAGATTTATGGTAGATAGAGTGTTCATGATTGATAGAAACAACTAATCAAGCTATATAAAGTATCCGAGAAGTAAATTCACCAACGGGGGAAACAATAACTTTAGATCTTTATTACAATTGTTTACACCTTAGCGTAGTTAATCTTGAGTTTTAGTAATTTAAACAACATCAAGTGATAGTTGAGTATTCTAATAGCTTGCTTGATACGTAAATTTCCCGTGGGATCGACTCTGGGCATAATACCCCGGACTATATTTGCAACGGCCGCTTAGTCTTTTATTAGACATAGTTGAGCGTGATCAATTTTGGCGTCGTTGCCGAGGAATTAACGGTATTATCAAGTGTAGCTGTAGGTGTACATATTTCTCGGTTTTAAGTTTGATTTTTTTTTTTTAGAATTTGATTTTTATTTTCTTTATTTTTGTTATATTTGTTAATTTGAAAAAATATGGCATCATGGAATTATGAGAGTTTGGATGTTGGTAATTCT